>JABXWE010029500.1:0-21983 GCA_014611495.1 Limonius californicus
AAACTTCCTATCATCAAAATAGTATCCTTTTATACATATGTAATGTATTACGAAGCCAAAAATCACATCATATCAGGGTTATTTCGTAAGATTAACATAGTTTAGATATAGTTTATAATAATAATATTAATATAGGGTAAATATCATAGCAATATATATATAATCAAAAAACCTTCTACCCTAAGGTGTAAGATGTTTGCCATTACATTTCAATTTCATATACAAATTTTGTCCATTGCTTCTTGTTTGTTGCCAACTGTTTTGCTTCTGCCCACGTTCTGCCTTTTTTCTTCAAAATTACAGCTACTTCATCATTCCACGTCTTCTTGGGTCTTCCTCTTGTTCTGTTTCTATGTATACCTGATTCCCATATGCGTTTAACTTGTCTGTTGTTGCCCATTCTGCACATATGCCGAACAACATTTACTAGCCATATTCTTTGATGTTGAAAAAGCGTACGATACCACTTGGAAATACAACATAATAAGCTCGCTAAAAGGATATAAACTTTATGGAAACCTTTTGTACCGTATACGTAGAGAACTTTCTCTCCGAACGTAAGTTCAAAGTCGCAACAAACAAATGTCTTTCCGGAACTAAAACACAAGAAAACGGACTACCCAAGGAGAAATTTTATTGTGTGACGCTATTTGTAGTTGCAATTAATAAAATAATGGCATTCATCCCACACAATATAAAAGCAAAAAGCATTGTTTGTGGACAACTTAGTGATCTACCACAAGGGAAAAAATCTAACCAGCATTAAAAACCAACTTCAAAATCGTACATACCTAATGCAGCAACAAGAATCGCAACGAGAGCATTTAGAAGTAGTCCTATTAACAGTATATTATGCGAAGCTGGCGAACCTCTACTTAAGATCTGAAGAATTCAACTCACACTGAACTATGCGGTTAACCTGGCAAGTAACCCAAAAAACCCAGCATATGATTATTCTTTCCAAACCATAAACCCAACTCAGACGTAAATCCCTCCTCCAACAAATGATACACAGATACGCCACCAAGTTCCATCTACCCATCCTAAATATCCAAAAGAAAACATACAATGCCATCCCCACCGTGGTTATTGAAGGAACCTCGTTACAACACAGCACTAACTCAGTACCCAAAATATATAATCTGCCCAACAATTTACCAAAAAGTACTTGGTGAAATACGCGACAAATACCAAATCTTAGAACACATATACACGGACGGATAGAAAATCGAACGTGAAACAGGAGCAGCCGTAATTGCTAATGAAGGAAGTTTTAAATATCACCTATCCAAACATGCAAGCTCATACACAGCACAAGAATACAGCGTACTAAAAGCTCTTAAACACATTAGTAAATTGACCAGGGAAACCTAAAAGTTTATTATTTGTACAGACTCTATGAGTGCCCTCCAAACTATTGCAGATATCTACAAAAAATTTCCAACCATACAGGAAATTCAAATGAACATTCGTATGGTCACCACCGCAAATATGAACAACTAGGTTGTGTTAGTGTGGACCCCATCCCACGTAGGTATTAGATGCAATCAGGAAGCTGACACAGCCGCTAAGGACACTTCTACATTGATTGAAGTAACCAAGCACCCCATATCAGCATCAGACTGTAAATGTCAAAACGAAGGTAAAAGAAGAATGGAACCAACAATAGAACTCAACAACTAACAATCAACTAAGATCTATCAAAGACAATACCGCCGTATGGGAACTACCGAAAATCCGAAAACAACAAGTTACACTAACAACGCTAAGAATAGGGCATACACTGCAGAGACACAAATATCTTTTACAAAAAAACCGACCCAGAAATGTGTGAAACGTGTAACAAAAAAACTAACTGTAGAACACATCATCATGAAATGCCAGAAATATCTAATACAAAGGCAATATTGTAGAACCCCAAATACACTAAAGCAAGCTCTTGGAAATAACGCACATGCAGCCGCAAACGCACTCCAATTTATTAAACTGCAGTAGAAACACCTGAAAATTCAAATAAAAAAAAAATTTTTTTTACTTTATTAAATTAGCAATCAGAGCTTTAATACATTCTATGAGCTAATATTTTATACTATCTAGGCTTGGTTGGAAGACTCCCAGTGGAGTCATCCGGCTGTCAGTTTGTTAGATCTTTTGGCCATTTCTTCTTAAGACGTCTGAGTTGAGGATCTTCAACCAGCGGTGCAATGGTTTCATTTGGGTGGAGTTCCAGGGTTCTTTGATGTTTGATAGCATACTGTTTGATTAGTTTGCTTACGTATGGGATGTTGGGGTCTGAGTGGAGTGTTTGATTTGTCACATACCAGGGTGCGCCTGACATACTACGAATGGTTTTGGACTGAAAACGTTGAATAACTTCGATGTTAGATCTACTTGCACAGCCCCACAGCTGACAGCCATAGGTCCAGATTGATCGGATGATAGTCTTGTACAACATTACTTTGTTAGCTAATGATAATGAGGAGTTTTTCCCGATGAGCCAATAAGTTTTCTTCATTTTTAAGTCCATTCCCTTTCGCTTCTTTTTAATGTGGGTTTTCCATGTCAATCTTCTGTCGATATGTAATTCCAGGTATTTAACTTCATTTAACTGGGGGATGTGGTTATTATTAAGGGTGAGAGGTAGGCATACCTGATACTTTGTCGTGAATGTAATATGTGTTGATTTACTCTCATCTATCTTAATTCTCCACTTAATAATTCACTGTTCAATTTGATTTAAATGGATCTGTAGTGCATTTGATGCTGCTATCGGATTTTCGTTACACGTGAGTATCGCCGTGTCGTCGGCAAATGTACCTATTTCCGTTTGTTCTATTGTTGGCAGATCAGAGGTAAATAGTAGATATAGCATAGGCCTCAACACACTTACCTGGGGTACTCCTGCTCCTATTTCTTTTATTTGGGATACTTCCTTGCCAATTTTTGTTTGAAAGGTTCTGTATGTGAGTTACAATTGTAATAGAAGGTAATATTCATGGGGAAATGTTATCTTGATTTTATATTGCAGTCCTCTGTGCCACACCCTGTCAAATGCCTGCCTGACATCCAGGAAAACAGCAGAGCAGTATATTTTATTTTGTAGTGCTGTTTGAATTATATTTGTTAGACGATGACACTGTTGGATTATTGAATTTTGTTGTCTAAATCCAAATTGATGGTTAGGTAGCCATTCTTCTTGCAGTGAGTCTTCATGCATACGCCTTAGTATTAGTTTCTCAAGCAACTTGGACACAATAGGAAGTAGGCTAATAGGACGATAGGAATTTATTTTATTGAGGGATTTGCCAGGTTTGGGGATAAGAATTATTTGTGCAAATTTGAGCTGTAGCGGCCAGTATGTAGTTCTCAGGATCCCATTAAAGAGAATTTGCAGGAATTTGATTCCTTGTTCCGGTATTTGTTTGAGTACAGTTGCCGTTATTAGATCTTGACCTGGTACTTTCTTATTTTTTAACCATTTTATCTCGTTCTCAATTTCTTTGGTCGTAATCTTACGTATTGGTGGAGACATTTGTAGTGGTGATTGTAATTCCTCTTCTATTTCCTGATCTACTTCATTGGAGTTTGGTTGAAAGACATCTGCTAGGTAGTTTGCGAATGCTTCTGCCTTTTCCTTATCTGTTCTTAACCATGAATTCCCTTGATCGCGCATTGGTGAAATGTGAGATTGTGGTTGCTTGATACCATTAGTCGCTTTCCATATTGAATTGTCATGAACATTTAGTGACTTCAGATAGGATAGAAAGGACTCGTTCCGAGCAGATTTTAATTTATTTCTGAGTTTATTATATAATTGGTTGAACCTTCTTTTGCCTTCTATGCTGTGAGTGCGTTGCCATCTAGCCCTTGCCCGCCTTTTTTCTTTCACAATTTCCATGATCCCATTTGGTATGTTGGGACTGTTAATCTTTAATTTTGTTGGTTGCGGTGTGGAGTTCCAACCGGCTTCCTGTACCATAGTTATGAAGTGGTTTGTTGCGTATTCTATATCATCTGTAGTTTTTAGCCTTATGTTTCTGTCGAGATGCTGTTCGATGTAGTCCTTAAACGTATCCCAATCAGTTTTCCTGTTACTGTTCGAAGGATTAGGTGTTTTGTAGATAATGGTTGTGCTGATCGTGGCTATTATCGGGGAATGGTCAGACATCAGATCATAATTGGGCATAACATCCATATAGTTTGATGAGATAATAATTACAACTTCCTATCAGCTGGAACTCCAACCTATTAGCCAACTGATTTAAAAAAAATAAACGTTTATTTGAAATAAAATTGTTGCATATACATTTACACAACAAAATAAATAATGGGTTTTACAAAAGATGTTGACCATCGTTTTCTAAACATAAATGCACTCTTCTCTTAAGATTTTCAAACACATTCACCAGAGTATCTGGGGTGAGTTCATCTAACTTTTGTAAAATACTATTCTGTAGATCTTCTAGATTCAATGGCCTATTACTAAATATATATATTGTTTTTTTAGATAAAAGAATAGAGAGAAGTCTGGAACTGTAAGATCGGGTGATCTTGGTGGAAACAAATATCTACTAATTAACCGATCATCATAACATTCCTACAAAAATTGTATGACACGATTAGCAGTATGTGCTGTGGAATTGTCCTGCTAGAAGAATCATTTCTAATTTCATCATCACAAAATTCATTGTATAAGGGGTTTAAAATATTCTGAAGATAATAATTGGCAGTTATATTTTTTGCAAAAAGCCTGTAAACTATTCATCTTCTTGAAACAGCAACCTATAAACCGATTTTTGTGGATGTAACGGTGTTTCCTCAAACATATGCGGATTATCTGTAGCCCATATTATCATATTTTGGCTATTAAGATACCCATTGAGGTGAAACTAGGCTTCATCGCTGAACCAACTAAGATTCAATTTGTCATTATTGTTTATGTTGTTTAAGAACTAGTAACAATAATTTGTTCTAGGTTGGAAATCTCGCGGTAAAAGTTTATGAACCGTTTGGTTTTTGTATGGAAACATGCTCAAATCTTTTGCTAAATTGTTCGACAAGTACCGTATGACAAATCAATTTCTTGGTTTAGTTTTCTGTTAGCCTTAAAAGGAGTTACTTCCATGATATCCCTAACACGATCAATACATTCTGCAGTTCACAGGTCTTGCCGATTCTTTTTCCTTTCAACGCTTCCACTTTCTCTAAAATTATTAACAATAATCTTGGCAGTTTGATCGAAATTGTTATAAGTGAAGTTTGCAACCTGGTTCGGATAACGCTGTTAAAATTCTGTGAAACAGTGTTAGGTGTAAAAATATATTTTGGTGATTCGAATAAAGAAAGGTAAACTGTTCCTTTATAGTTTCATAATATCTGAGTAAAATCAACATTTGCCATGTGTGCGTAACTAATTGAGATTTTGGGTTTGCATTCTTGACCTCGAGAGAGTAGAAATACGGAGCAGACGTCTTAAGTACGGGGGCGGACGAGAGAAAGCCCGTGTGCGAGGGGGAGATGGTTTTAACCTCTTGTTAGGGTTGCATGTGTTATGCATGTAGCCAGCTAATTATTATAGTGCACTAGTGATTGAATATTCTGGTATGTAGCTACAATTAGATAAAGTGTGATTGCTGATCAGTATTGCTCGTTATATGAGTGTGGTTGTGATTGAGAGGTCTCTGTGATTGAGAGATCTCAGAGTTTGGCCAGGTGATATTGAAAGCTTGTACAAGTGTGGCTAGCCACGGTAGTTTTAAGGAATTGCTGGGGCAGTTGACCCCAAGGAGCAGTAGACTCCAGAATCCTGTGTTACATGTTTCGTGTTGGGCAGTTCGCACGGTTGTCACAGAGGCATAGGTGGATCTAATCAATCCCCTATTGGCACCTTAGGGTGCACAGAATTGGTCCGGAGCAGTACGACTCCACGGAGCAGTAGACTCCAGAATCCTGTGACGTGACATATACGTTCTTTGGAATTCATCGTGTGTCACAGAGACATGGGGGATCCAATCAATCCCCTATTGACTCTTTCGAGAGTGCGCCAGTGCTACTGGATTTCAGGTGTTCAAATGGTATTAAAACAGAAGTAATTATCTAATGGTCAATGATGTGGAAGTTAACTATCACCTGAGCGGTACAATCAAAGGGTTAATTATTCCATCCAAGTGTTACCAGTAACCTGCCCGTTCAACGGAGTGAAGAGGGGTGGGCCCCCCGGTGAGTTATACTACAGTACTTAATAACAGCAACAGATTGGTAAGTCCTTTTCTTTTTCATGTTTCCATATGTGGTGTCGTTTAATTGCGACCCTCGTCTATCAATGGTCCAAGCACGGCTCAATTCCAACACTCTAACCTTACGATAAGTATACAAGAAATATGTGAAGCTTGGTTTCTTTGAAATAAACTTATTTGCGAGTTGAATAAAAACGTTCAACAAAAAACGCTCCTAACAACAGGTTAGAAATGAATATTGCCATTAATCATTTTCATTCTTTGTCCATTATGGACCTAAGATTCTAATATGAAAATTTAATATTCCACTGTTAACACCTTTAAATTCACAGTATTGTAATATGTAATTGTAATGACTTTTACTGTAATCAATTAATTAAATACATAACTTAATAAAATTTAAAATGTAAACTGTCATTTACTAATCTATGACAGTTAACAATATTTATAATGTTTACATCTTTATAAATACAGATTAATCTAAGACAAAACTTAAAAATTGCAAGGGTGTCTTTGACATGGATTTTTATTGCTCTCACAGTAATTCATTATCCGTAGTACTTGTAAGTATTATGAAAATAAGTAATATTTTGATAGTACGGTATCCGAGCAACATTTTATTATATGTATCTAGAAATTACGTAGCCTACAACCAACCCAGCAGTTTTTTTATTTTACTTTAGAACGATTTTTATATTAAAAACTCCAACAAATATCAAATAACAGGACAATCTTAATTAACGCGTTCGCCACTAAAAGCAACGGTTCAGAACGTTCGTATTATACCGGTCAACCAACTCTTTTAATTAAATTATGAGTTAAATTGCTTCAAGTTTAATTCCACCTGAGCGGACAACATTAGAAGCAATTCCTCTCACAAAATCGGAAGTAAACAAAGCATTGTGGAATTTCCGGAAACGCTCTCCAGTTTCAATCTCCTACTGAGAAGTGCTTTCTGAATTGACTTATTTATAACACTGCACGTGCCTTCATTCAATCAGATTCGCCCGAGGTTGATATTTAACCACTTCAAGTTGATCGATTTGTTCACTAATATAAAAGTTTCGGCGAAATAAGAGATTTCCAGCAGTTTAATGCGACGAAGAGTTATATTTTAATATTTTATCTGGTTATTTCACGAAAACGTTTAATTATCCTTATGAACTTAATTTCAGTATTTCCTGGAATTGCCGCATTCTTTGGGTAGTAAAACGTCGCATGAAAATTACAAATAGAGAACTAACGATACTTACTTGTTCAGACATTGGAATGCTGAAGAGGCACAAGAAAAGACATGAAGTAACCCATATATAAGTAGCAAAATTCTTTAAATTAGGAAAGTAATCAAACATATTCAGGACCAGCATGTGGACATAAAACGCCTAAAATTTGCAGACATTTTTATATAGTTATTATATGAAAATATTACTTACTATTTTGACGGTTTCTATCATCCACAAAATGCCGTAGTAGAGGATCAAAAATATATTTGGTAATTTAAGTTGAACCATGAATTGTGGTACCACTGCTAAATATAGTCCTTTATCTAGAATAGTCATTTCTTTGAAAGCTTGAACAATCTAAGTGTATGACTTTCTGTACACTAGTAACATGTACATATTTTCAAAAAAATTTACGTTATAAAGATGTCGTATATGTTGCCAATAAAACATAAAGCTAATTTTAAAAATATGTACAATCCAATAATGATATTGATATTGCTCATTTAATAAGAATTCCTGCTGAGTGTTTACTCAGATGAAAGTTTAACTCATTTTACGCTAACATATAGGTTGTTGCAAAAATAGGGGACAATTTTTGGGGAATATCATATACACACCAGAACAAGAAATAAAAAGACCAGTATACTCATGCCCAGAAATGAACCGTTTGGGATTTAAACACTACTTTATTTGAAAAAAATATTTTGCACAAGTTCTAATTAACCATTCTGAAGCATGTTTTTTATTTGTTAGTACTGACTTTTCCTTAGTTACTATCATAATTTACAGTTTGTTATGTTCGTTTGATTTTGCCGCTCCTTACGAATTAAAGTCTTATTTTAATTGCCACTCTTAAGTCGATTAATATTTTATTATTTTCAAAGATTAATTTATGGGAGGTTACTTTTGCCAAGCTCCCCAAAGGGAAAAGCTTGTATTATGTTTAGTCTGTTGATGCCGACCGAAAACACTTCTTAGAATCCTTGTGTCTGCAGAATGGCCCTGGAAATTCTATGCTTCCCAGAAGTTCCACGTGCCAGATTTTGTTCTAGAATTTTTGCACCATATTTCGTCATATGGTGAAATCTTCCAGCTGTTGGAGATTCGCGTTGCGTTTTCTTGTCAGTCGATTTAACACCTTCGCTGGACCTGACTGCTCGTTATCATCTCAGCACCGATGACAAATAAGACAAGGCAAGAGTCAGCGCAAGCGTCTGAAGGTGAACGCCCGTGGTTTTTAGAATCTGACTTTTACGGTAGCGCCTCTGCTAAATTAAGATACCGTGTTGTTTTCTTGCCTGGGGCAAAAGAATCTTCGACTTGTGTCGGATTAAGAAACTATTAGCCGAGTGTTAGCTTTCTGTAAATACAATTCAGTGAAATTGTTTTCTCGACTTGTGTCGAATTAAAGCCTCCAACCCCGTGAATTCCTCCACTAAGCCGTTGCAAATGATAATCCCGTACAGCGGCGGAGATTTTGGCTCCTGAAGTTCCCGTCTTTTTTTTTTCTCTTCGAAGAAAGTCTTGGCCCGTAAAGTTGTCTCCATCGTGATCCAGTCTTCAGGGGCCTGCCTGCCATTTTTCCTGTTTCTTCAGGACCCGAGAACACCCCAAATTGTACCTCTCTCTACTCTACTCCCTATCGAAGTAAACTAAGGTCAAACAAATTGCTAATTGTGTTGTGAAAACTTGTTCCGGGTTTCATTTTATTGGTTTAAAGTGGTGAACCCCTTTTCTTGATGTAACGCAAAGCGACCTTCAGTCGCCAGTTGCCAGTATTTGTTAATTCTAAAGTGTAATTGAAAATTGTAATTTCACGTCACTGGCTGCACAGATCTGTGTGGTTAGTAAAGTAAATACCGCAAGCCAGAGGTGGCGAGCCTTTTGTTTGAACGTTCTAACTAGTCTTGTGTTGAACCATCAGTATTACCGTTTTGATTGTATTTTTTTGTACTATGTGTCACCAATCTCAAACAATAGAGCTATATTTGTCTTAAAATTCACCATATCTTTGATTTCTGTGTATTTTTATTGTATTATGCATGAAATTTGGAAGTTTTATATACAGGAAGAGGCACAATAAAGGTGAGTCCGATTCCCGTAAGCTGTTGGCTTCTCGGCCTTCCACAAGAACTGCAATCAGCTGTGATTTGGAAGGTGGCGCCCACTTATTTTGACCTACTCTGTACACAACTACGGTCGATTTCTCTCCCGTAAGCGTTTCTCGTGAATCACTCCTACTCCTCTGAGTTAAGCCGAAGGCATATTTCCACCTATCCTGTTGCGGGCGACGAAAAAGCTCGTTTGACCGTAACAAGTTTTGTACTTCTTAATTTTGCACTGGTACTTGTCAATATTTGAATCACGAACGATTATACAAACGCAGAATTAGCCGATATGCATTGCATATGTATATGCATGTATAGACGTCGGCGTGGCATTAGCAGCTAAACGGTTAAAAATTATTTCCCAATCAAAAATAACCAGGCAGAGAATTGTCCGTATATATTGACCGTCGTCTTCAAAGAAGAGGAAGGAGCATTCGCGATGGACACTGTGAATAGGGGTAGCCTAGACCAACTTTAGTACCATGCTGAGGAGGAAATTTAGGATGGTGTTGTCGACGATCCTTCTGTAAGCACAAGAGAAGTAACTAGAAATTTCGTACTCATTAGTGTGGGGTGTTAGTTAAGGGTTCCCGAGTTATCCTGGCAGAACAAAATTGATCGGCTAAATTGGTATCTGGAACACCAGAACTGGACAATTGAAAATTGACAAAATATTGTTTTTTCAGATGAAACCACAATTGGTCTGAGATCAGATGACCGTCGAATTCGGGTTTTAAGGTCGAGGCAGACGAGCTAGATTGCAAACTGCCAAATCTATTCCAAGATATAAAGGAGGAATTGTAATGTTTTGAGAAGGTATTATGATGGGAGAAAAAACCCCCTTGCGTCCCTTACGGCAAAATTTAACGGGTCACCGGTATGTCGATTTGGTGCTAGTACCCATAGGCTTTGGAGAGGTGCAATGGGAAATATGTTCATTTTCATGCATGATAATGCCCCTCCACATACCAGCAGAGTTGCCACTCTGGACACAGAAGATGTCACTGTTATGAAATGGCGTGCCTGCTCACCTGATATGAATCCCATTGAGCATATGTGGGACTTCATTAAAAGAAGGATTAGAGCTCGAGGGGATAATCCAGGAACTGTGGATCAGCTCATTCAAGCAGCTCTAGAGGAATGGGCAAAGTTACCTCAAGAATAAGTTGACAATTTGATTAGAAGCATTCCCCGTCGGATTGAAGATTGTATTTATTGTAAAAACAAGTACTTCTATTTATTTTTCTTTAATCAACCATTCCAATTCTTTAATTTTTACATTTTTAGCGGCTAGACGTCATTTTGAAATATTTTTTAAATGGCAATGGAGGTCGAGTGACACCTCATTAAAGGTCTCTTTGAATAAAGTATAATTCTATATTTTGGAAAAATTTTATGGATTCAAAAACAAATGACAAAATTTCAAATTATCTGTTTCTGATATCAAGCAAAACGCTAAAAAATTGTAGAAGACAATACAACAAAAGTAAAACAATTGAAATAATTATTGTTTCTGTTCTGTCACTTTAATTCAGTTATTGTGTTTTCTCACGTTTGAATATTGAGTGTTGAAACCGGTGATACTAACAATAATTATGGCGAATGTCTGAACTTTGCCGGAAAAAACTGAAGTAGTTTTTATTTTTGCTGAAACCAATCGAAGCTTTCACGAAACCGAACGAATATTTAATGAACGTTTTCCCGACCGTCCTATTTTGAAGACGTATTTAAGAGAACTAGTGCAAAAATTTATTAACACTGGAAGTGTGCAAAATGCGGAATTGAAACTTTCCAGAAAGTACGGGAAGAGATATTAAAAAGGTTTTTCTATTGCCAAGAAGTTCGAGGAGCACACTTTGAACATTTATTAAAATAGTATTACTATTCCGTTTTTGTTGTATAAAATACATTTTGTTGTGTTTTAGAATCTTCTTCTTCTTCTTCATTCTTCAACGGCGAACATTTCGAAAGTGTACCTGTTGTAATACTAGTAGAGTTCACGAGTTAAGTAGTAGAGATGATGAAAAGAGTTAGAGAGATGCCATGAACAAAGAAATAGAATCTATAAATAAAAATAAAACATGGAAACAAGTAGTAATGCCAAAAGATAGTGAGATTTTGGATACAAAATGGATCTGTACTTTGCAACCATTCGAAAAGGATAAGAGGGACCAATACAAAGCTAGATTAGTAAATGTTCTAAGAGGGCCTGCACAATAAGATACATTCGATTATAATGAAGTATACTTGCCAGTTGCCAGAATGTCTACTATTAGAACTTTGTTAGCAGTGGGAAATCAACATGATTACCACTTTATTCAGTTAGATGTAAAGACAGCTTTTCTTAATGGCAATTTGAAAGAAAACATATATATCTATCCACCTGATGGTGTAAAATGTAAAAAGGGTTATGTTTTAAAATTAAGCAAGTCCCTTTATGGGCTGAAACAAGCATCCAAATGCTGGAATGATGAAATTAATGAATTTTTGATAAAGTTGGGTTTTAAAAGATCAGATAGTGATTGTTGCCTCTACGCAAAATTTGTCGGTGAAGAGGTTTTTTATTTATTGTTATACGTTGACAATATCATCATAGCAGGATTAAATTTGAAGTTTATAAGTTTCTGTAAGACACAATTAAGCAATAAATGTGATACAAAGGATAAGGGAGAACTAAAGAATTTTCTAGGATTAGAAATTGATTATCGCAGAATTTTGAAACGATTTTCATTTGAAAATTGTAAATCTTGTAGGTACAACACCAATTGACCCGAAATTAAGACTCACATCATTTAAAGATAATATAGATAAACCAGTTAGATAGTTGATTGGTTGTTTGATGTACCTCATGTTAGGGTCTCGACCAGATTTAAGTTTTAGTGTTAATTATTTCAGTAGATTTCAGGATAAAGTTTCAAATGAAGTTTGGAACTCTCTCAAAAGAGTGTTAAGATATTTGAGAGGTACGCTTGATATAACTCTTATTTATGTCAGGAAAAATAGTCACTTACCTTTGGTTTGTTATGTGGACTCGGACTGGGGAGGTGACTTAAATGACCAAAAATCTGTATCTGGATTTGTGATTGCTTGCTTGCTTTGAAAGAGCGATATCTAGGACGCGGTTTTCCATGCATCTCTATGCCCTTAGGCCATATGGCCCATTGTACACCCTAACTAAGAATTTTGCCTATCCGGGGTAATTCCAACTCCAGTAGTGATTTATAACGTGTCTCACATCGCAGTGGCACGGGACCTACGGCTTTACTTCTTATCCGACAGAAGGCGCATTTTCAGATTTTTTCCCGCTAGAAAAATCTCGCCGACCTCAGCCAGGTTCTACTCCGCGTCCCTCGGATCTAGAGGCAAACGCGCTAACCACTAGACCACCGAGGCCGGCTGGATTTGAGATTAAAGTTTTTGATAATACTGTATCATCGACAACAAGAAAACAAAAATGTGTAGCACTTTCCACAACCGAAGCAGAGCTTGTTGCTTTATATAGTTCAGTTCAAGAAGGACTTTGGTTTAAACAATTATTGATAGATTTAAATGCAAATGTTTACAATTTGTTAATTTTTGAGGATAACCAAGGATGCATTTCTTTACTAAGAAATCCCGAAAATAATCGTAAAGTGAAACACATGGACCTAAAATACAATTTTGTTTGCCAAAAAATCAAGGATAAAACTATAGTTATTAAATATTTAAACACTAAAGATCAGCAAGCGGATATTCTTACTAAAGGATTGCCCACTGTACAATTTTCATAAGTTATATGTATTACAATGTGCATTCTGCTAAATAAAATTAATAACAATTAAAACAAGATTACCTTTTTTGCTTTAATTCTTAGTTTTTTCCATAAACTTGTTATTTTCAATCATCTGTCATTTTTGCTGGATGAATATTTTTTTATGACACTTAAGGATCAGGCGGAGATTAAAATACCTTTCAAATGAGACGTCACTCGGCACTCATTGCTATTTAAAAAATATTTATAAAATTTAAATATGTACTAAAAAGTAGTATTTAGCCTCCCATTGAAGCACACAAAATTTTGTGAAGAAATATCAAGTCGTTCAAAAGTTAGTAGGGGGGGGAGGACATTTTACGACCGCACTGTATAAGTTTGGGCATGTATGTATGCAGGTGTATGCATGTGTACGAGGGTTTTCCACATTGTATTTTCTTTTCTTATACAGTAAGGTTACAAAATTTTAGTAACCTGTAACTCTTAGTACATATGTTGCATAAACGGGAACATTTTAGATTCTTCTTTAAAATACAATTAACATTTACTTGCTTAGGTAATTGTCTAATGAATTTGTTAATCTCTTCTTTCATTCAAACGTTTGATGTTAACGGTCGAACTTCGTTGCTTTCCTATCTATTTTAGTACTTAGCATATCCAGTAACCCTACAATACATTAAATTTTTCCGTGTGTTCTCGCGGGCTAAGGTTTTTTTAGTACAAATACGCAAAGAACTACCAAATAAGTTCAGTATTTATTATTAAACTATTTCTAAAGTGCGACTCCATTATAAAACAAATTGTGCTCTTAATTAGACATGTATTCTTGTCTTTCTCAGTTTTAAACTATGGACTAATGCATTCACATTTTCAAAGGCATCCTTTACGTCATTGTTTATGCACACTAAATTTATTAATCTACATTTTGAACCTGAGTAATTAGCACATGGAGACGGAAATTCGAAAACATTTTAAATTTCATAAATTTACCAGGAATAATAACAGCCTCCACAGCAACACCCATAGCATCTGCTAGTACGCCACACACCGTGTAATAAATGGCAAGAAAGTAACCAGCTAGAAGGACACTGCAAACTACAATAATAAGACACTCGGCACCAACATCAGGACTGAATTTTGCATAAGCAGAGGAAGTCATATATCCAGACGGAATTATTAAACCCAATCGACTCACAGAATACCACTGAACCACTAAAACCTACAACAAATTATTTAAACAACAACAAAAATGAAAAGTACACTTACGTAGAAATAATCGAATTTGTTCAAGTTGACATTTACTAAGGCGTTCAATCCGTTGGTGCCTCCATCTCTCGCAAGTGCCAAAAAGAAAATCATCGTTAGGGTACTCGTTTGTATTAGAAATGCTACGTGCAAGATCTAAAAAATACTTAAAGATCAAAATTGTTTATACAGTTGTAACTAAACCTAACATGTTGTACACAATTAGCCCAATAACATTTTTTCTCGTATTCTGCAATAACATCCGAATAAAAATTTTGTTGAAAGAAATCCGTTTTTGAAATTTTTTGACAAAATAAGCAACTGTTCAATGTATCATACTATAGATATACACTCGCTTTTCCCAAACGATGTTTTCTGCAGCTTTAATGTGACTCATTTTTCTGCCACATCAGTGCATTAACTGTTCCCAAAGAAAACACAGATTTAAAAGCAGCAAAAGTAAAACTAAATTAAACACCCATTCGCTTTGTACAAAGTCTATGCCTTTCCTTGATCCCGGATATTATTGACGTTAATTGAAAATTAAAGCTCAGGCCGCATGTAGACCGTCCCTGGTGAAGATAAAAATTAAAACACAATTTTTTCTGTTTCTAATAATAGATCTATATACAAATTCCATCGGCGCAACCTCAAACAAAATTCACTGAGCCTCCCTTCTAAAAGGAAAGCTTAATGCCCCCAAGAATATTATTCTGTGCGGTCACAAAACGCCGTTTTTTTTTGTATAATAAGTTGTAGAATTAAATAAGAAAAGTTATTAAAGTTTGTCAGGTTTATTGCCCGTAAAATGACGCGGTTATCGGCCCCGATGCGTTCATTATTCCTGTATCGAGCTCTAACGTGACTAAAATACAATCTTTTTTCTAATATTAAATATTGAAGCTTCCTTCGGGGGCTTACACATTAAATTTTTATAAAAGTTTCTAATTTGAGTCACTTTTCCAGTTCTACATCTTCTAAATTATTTGAAACGATTACGCTCGTTATCATTGGAGACGAAATGGCTACCTGATTTAATTATTAATCAAAGCAATACCATACAATTTATACTTCTTGTTCAGAATTTCTACTCTAAAATCGAAATTTGGAAAGAAATACCGAAACTTTAAGTTCAGAATCTAATAGTAAATATTCGTTTAATTTAGAATGTCCGAAAAGGTAATCCAAGGATAAAATCCATGGAAAAAATTTACGATATACCTCTACAAGCAATAATAAGAATAACACCAAACGTTTGCGTATTAAAATTGCGTTAAACTGACATTTAATAAGAATATTTACTTACCCATCCTAATACTTGTAATTTTTTCATAATAATAACTAGAATGAATATCCACGTTATAACAACTCCTGTAATTATTTGGTAGTACGGAAATTCAGGACTTGTAGGATCTCTGTATATCTTCCTAAATAGAACAAAAAAGTATATTAAATTAAATAATTACAAGCAGATCACCGAAATTTCCAGTACGGAAGATCACAGCTTTCCCGAATACTTTTAAATTTGAAATTTCATCAAAATCAAGCTCAACCCACGACCATGCCCCACCCTTGTATACATCCAGCTATTTACTAGAGTAGAACCAACCTGTTCATTTATTGTTTCAAAACGCTAATACTTTTGTTATAAAGCGTTCACTGACAAGTTATAAAGTTTTCTTCTTATTATTATTAATAAAAGAATCTATAAAAATCTTACTATTACTGAAACTAGTCTAACAGAAAACCATTAGTTTTTTTTCTAATGTAAGCCACAAATAAACATAAAACCTAATTTGTTAAATGTTTGTTGCCTTACTTGGTTGAAATGCATACTTATATTTTAATAATAATAATAATAGACAATTTCAACAGGTTGAAATTGTCTATTATACAAAAAGTTTAGTTATCTTCAATCTTCTGACCAATCCATTAGTGTCGAGGAGCTGGATCGCTTCGGGATTGGCATAATTATGGAGTTTCAATTCATGCTTTGTCGCAAATCGTTTGATCTCACTAACAATGTCTTCGATACCAAGATCATGATGAATGTCGCTGTTATGTACGTACCATGGAGCATTGACTGTGTTGCATAGTATCTTGTTCTGAAATTTCTGTATGCTATTTATAAGGCACTGTTCGACACAACCCCAAAGTTGTATGGCGTAAAACTAGACGAGCTTTAAGATCTGTTGGTATATCACAACTTTATTGGCTTTTGACAGTTGGGAGTTGTGTCCCAAAAGCCAATACAATTTTCGGTATTTCAGGTCCAGCTCTTCCCTTTTCTTCCTTACGTATTCCTTCCAGTGCAGTTTAGCATCAAGAGTCATACCCAAATACTTTGCCCTGTTTGCATACCATCCCAGCACACTAGCTTGAGGGACGATCAAATGAGTTGTTCAATGCCCTAATAGTAAACATTTCTTTATTGGTGGCAATAGCATAACACCGATACTTTCTGAGTGATGTTTGTTCAGATAATTTGAAGAAGCTGAAGATTGCATACCAATAATATAACCATACAATCTAATTTCTAATTTACATCTAAAACTGTACTGGTCCAATATTATGCTCATAATTTTAATTTTTAATCTATACTCGCATAAATATTTCATGTTAAATGTAACTGCTAATTAATTTTAGTTTAGAAATCACGCCTCATTGATCTGGGAACGGCCGTTCCTTCACACGTGTTTATTTTTTGTAAAGGATCTGTCCTTTACGAGTAGAACTAATTTATGAGGGCTACAAACAGAAATAAACATCAACTTTCATATACAATGCATACACTTGTAAGAAAACTGCCTACTCGGTAGTTGAATTTTATATTTCCATATTTAAAGCATTTCTTTTCAGCATTTACTTTCAGCTATTTATTGCAGGTAAATAGGGTAACAATATGACTTCGAATTAGTGATCTCACGTACGTAAGATATTCCACGACAGCTGTCTTTAGCGCGGTCTGTTCTTGTGATAAATTGTTTGCTTAGGTTGGCCCATAACCTGCCTAAATTATTACTTTTTTGTGGAACTAAACCCTCATGTGTGATATCCCACGCATGGACGTGTTAATTAAAAACTAAATTATGGGAGTTATTTATTTCGTTTGGTTCTTCAGATTTTTAACAGCTAATTAACTTATTATTACGAAAATTGTTAGTTCCAAAATCAAAGGGAGCATAAAATTCGTGTTGTTCCCAAAAATGGGGTGCTCGTGCAGTGGCTTCTCACGATCGCGCAACCCGTTTGGCCTATAAAAGCAGAAGTAAGTGGTTTTGAGAGGATTCTTGATCTACACATCAAGAAGCACAGTTCCTTCACAAGTTCCCTTAAACCTTCACCTGCCAACCCTTGACGATTGCGCTTTAAGGTATCTCGGCTGCAATGTCAAGTTCCCTTAATCCTTCACCTGCTAGCGCTTTAAGGTATCTCAGCAGTTTACTCGTTTCTCCTTGACGAGTGCGCTTTGAGGTATCTCGGCTGCAGCCTCAAGTTCACTAACCCTCACCTGCCAGCGCTTTGAGGTATCTCAGCAGCTTACGGCTTCCCTGGATGATTGCGCTTCGAGGTATCTCAGCAGCATTTTCCAGTTACTTAATAATTGACCTTGCACCTTCAGAAAAACACCCCGCGCACAGGCCTATAACCTCATCTTTAGTATTTTCTTTGACTGAACAAATACTTTAAATTTCCGAAGGAAATGGTTATACTTGAGATCACGCCGCACTACCTCGGCTAAGGTTTCCTGCAGTTTCCTAGCCTGAGCAGGTGAATACCGGGGGTAGTTAAATTGCACTGTCTGCAGTCAATATATACGTTAATAAAAGTGTTTAACCTCTCCTGTGTTTTATTTCACGTATTTAGCAAAACTACTCTAGATTTGAACCTAAGACGATCACGACAAATCACGATGAATAAAAGATAAACACAACACAAGGGTCCGTAACGTTATAATATAAAAATATATTCGAACATGAGTTGATGTAAAAATACAACTCGTAGTAGTGGAGTGTCTCCTAACTGAAAGATAGATAGATAGAAATAGATACAAAGATAAAAAAAAATACAAAGTTAATATAATGACGTCGCCAAAGCCAACGACTGGTGTAAGTCGTCGAATTACCATTTTTTAAAGTGACGTCATTTCTGTTCCTTGTTTGACCTTAGTGAGGCAGGATAAACAAAAAGTAAAAAAATTAATCATGTTTCAAATTAGTGACATATGTCAAAGTCACAAAAATACATATCCTTCTTGACATAATATTGAATATTTACATTGTTAATTTCTTGTTGTTGTTGTTTGTTTAAATTTCGTGTTTAATATCTATGATCTAAAATGCCGCGATATAACGAACAGTCCCAACAGTTTATTCCGAATGTTTTGCAATTTTTTTTAAGAGGAGAGCGAAAGATATATACCCCGAAGAAGAATGGTATCAAAACAGATAATATAAGATATATATATATCGCATAAAAAGATAGCGGTAAAAACGCGAAAAAACGCCTATATTGAAGAACTCCATAAGAGTGTATAACGTTCGTTTGATTTTGCCGCTTCTTACATATTAAAGTGTTATTTTATTGGCCGCTCCATAGCCGATTACTATCTTATTATTTCCCGAATACAGTTTAGTGGACCATTTTTTTTGTTATCCTAGAGAAATTCCGATGAATATTTTGTCTACGCGGTTGACCGTGAAGGTTTGTTGGAAATTTCTGGCCCTTGAGAAAGCCCTAAGGATTAATTGTTTAGAATTCTTGCAACATATTTCGTAATATAGTGAAATACTTCAGCTGCTGCATATTTCCGTTGCGTTTCTATTTGGCAGTCGACTTAAGGTCTCCTTTCGACCCGGTTGCTTGCTAAGACCTCAGCGCTGACAACAAGTATTGCGAGGGTGCGTAGGGTTTCGATTAGGTTTCCATTGCGTGAATTTTCGTATCGGCGTTATCACCGTGGGGTGAACAGAACCATCGACAAGTATCGGATTTAAGAAATATGTTAGATTTAACCCTTGGAAGGCAATTCATTGCGAATTTGCTTATCGCCTTTGCCAGATTAACATCGAACCCCCTCTCCCGACCCTCTTTTCTTTGCATTCATACATACTACCGTCCGTCCCCCCTCAACCGCTTTCTCATTTCTCCAGGGAGTGCGGGCGTCACTTACACACTAACCATTCGTGCAACATGCACCTTAAACTTAACTAAGTGAAATGCGGTCGCCTCAGTCAGGATTCGAACACCCCAGCCGATCGGCCGCATTTCACTGTGACCTGGAGTTGCAGGGCGTATCCGCACTGCTCCACCGAAGTTCGCTTTTCTGACCCTCTGGGTGTGCCGCTGCTGCAACAATGCAAGAACACTCAAAATTTCCCTTTTCCTGAAGTTCCAAGGAAGAACCTAGGAACACCCCAAATTGTGCCTCTCTCTCTCTACTCCCTACCGAAGAAAACTAAGGTAAAACTTGCCAATATGCTATACAGTGACTGTTTTCCCCTGTTTACCAGTGCTTCGTTGGTAACTAAGAAATAGAACAGATTAATTCCCTTGTAATATTAAAAGTGAGGCAACCTTCAGTTGCCGAGCGTTTCATTACTCGTTAAGATTAAAGTTTAATTAATTCTGTTAACTCGAACGTCACTGGCTGCGTAGATCTGTTCAATAAATTAAATATCGCAAGCCAGTGGTGGCGAGCTCTTTGGTTTGGACGTGCCAACGCTCCTTAATTTAGTCCATAGCTTTTTTTCTTGCTTGTTCTAAATTGTAGTATTTGTGTGCTATATTTTACTCAATAGATTTGGATGCAGTTAAAATGCAGTACGATCTTTTATTCTGGTGCATTTTATTGTGTGCATGAACTTTGTAAACATTATATGCAGGAGGAGGCACAGTAAAGGTGAGTTCGATTCCCGTAAGCTGCTGGATTCTCGGTCCTCCTACGAGAACCTGCAATCAGCTGTAACCTGGAGGGTGGCGCCCATTCATTTCGACTTACTCTGTATACAACTATGTTAGATTTCCTTCCCTTAAGCGTTTTTCGTGAACCACCCCTACTCCTCTGAGTTAAGCCGAAGGCACTTCCATCTTTCCTGCTGCGGTCAGACGAAAAAGCTCGTTTGGCCCGTAATAAGATGTAGTATACAAAATGTATGCCACCAAAAAACATACAACAATGCAAACCTTTCACAAACACATGATTGAAGAATACCAAGAACAGTTTTAATTTTCTACTTCGACATTATACAAATGGTGTAAAGAAATTGGTTTCAAATGGAAAAAGTCAAGCAATAGGTTGTATATAATTGAAAAACCTGATATTCAGCTTAAGAGGACCGCATTTTTTATGGAACATGTAAAAAATCAGATACTAAAGTGCCTTTCAGAGTCGCCGTGCAGCATGGAGAAGATACAAATACAAGGTTGTCAAACTTATTTGTGAGGCACCTTTAAGACATAAAATTTAGTCCCTTTCACACAAAGGTTTGAAGTATGGTAATGCTATTGTAACCCCTAAAAGAAGCGTGTTGTTAAATGCCAGGTCTAGTGGTTCTAAAACATTTATATTTTATTAAACCTGAGAGTACAATTTTTGCTAAGTGCAATTAATTGTTTATTATTTACACATTTATAAGAATAAAAAAGAAACAAAACAATTACCAGCTTGATATAATATGCAAGCACTATTATATAACTGAGAATAGCATATTTCATTAGGAGTCTGGAAATAAGGATTCCTCCGTGCGCGCGTGACAAATTCTCGTGTGAGGCGAAGCCGAACACGGGAAGTCATGCAAGCACGGAAAAATCCATTTCCGGACGTGTGATGAACGATACTTTTTATTATACTTATCTGAAAACAACGCAAAAAAGGATAAAAAGTAAATTTAGAACATTTTATTTTCAAAGTAATCATAATACATCGTAATAGTACCAAACATGATTAACATTTCCATAGCAACGATACATTTATTATCGGCATTGTTTTATTTTCTGTCAGTTTAATTCATGTTAGTTTTAAAAAATGTACTCTGAAGAAAATCCAGATATTTCTATGAACATATTAGAGCTAGCGGCACAAGCCAGTGCTGATTTGTTACCAGCAACATCCAGGATTTAGCGCACGGAAAAAAAAGGGAGATCGGTAAAAATTTTCCGTGCGCTGTTCTGAAAATGCCACCTTTACGTCTTTGTAAAAACAGATGAAAACAAGGTGTTTTCATATAAGTATAATAAAATAGTAGTTTACGTAACAAGTCCCGAAAGTGGTCTTTTACTGGACGAGTGGGCAAATTGCAGGGCGAGCCGCAGGCGAGTCTTGCAAGCCTGCGAGTCCAGTAAAAGCACTTTTGGGACGTATTACGTACAATATTTTTTTTAAAACGGGCATTGTTGTACCATAAACTTCATATTATTC
>JABXWE010029502.1:0-22816 GCA_014611495.1 Limonius californicus
AGAACGAGTGACCAGGGTTTTGACCACTGATCGAAGTTGTGCTGGATGGTGGTGTGATTCCGCGTTGAGATAACGGTCTGTATGAGTGGGTTTCCGGTACACCGTGTGGCCCAGGCTTCCGTCCGATTTCTTCTTGACCAAAACATCCAGGAACGGTAGTTGGTTTTCTGATTCTATTTCCATCGTGAATTTGATTTTCGGGTGGAGACTCTTTAGGTGGTCCAGGAAGTTGTTAAGGTGTGCCTCTCCATGTTGCCAAATAACAAACGTGTTTCTATGTCTCGAGCCTATTCTGGCTTTGTCCATAGCCATTGAAATTGCCCAAATTTCTATCGAATCAAACGCTTTGTTATAATGAACAAACACTAGGTGGAGTGGGATATTGTATTCGTTACCCTTCTCTATTAACGTACGCATTGTCTGGATGTGCTCTACCATACTGTAACCTTACGGAAACCTGCTGATGGAGCTGATATTCATCGACTTTATTCGTTAATCTGTTGGTAATGATTTTCGTAAATAGTTTATATGGGTGGGGAAGAAGACTTATAGGTCGCTAATTGTTCAGTTTTAGTTTATCCCCTTTCTTGTACAGCATGATAACTTGGCCATTTTGCCAGCTTTCAGGTATTTTATTTCATTTGTTTAATAAAATTTTCATTGCTTCAATTGTGACATTGCCAACTAATTTTAACAACCTAGTAGTAGAATTTAGTATTACTAGTATTAATATAGTATTATTAGTTACACGTGCAGTAAAGGCGCTTCTCCTTCTTCTACATTGCTATACTGGAATACAGTTGGCGAATACAATGGAATATGCTGTTGATAATTATTCTGGCAGACCTGTTTATCTTGAGAACTATATGTTCGCCAGAGTACTAAATGTTAGCCTCAAAATTCAATAGTTGAGCTGAATGAATAGAAATTATTACCTGAGTTCTATGCCTGTTGATAATGATGTATGCCCTAACTGCGTATTCATTAGACAAACTCGATGTTGCCATTGGAACGCCGACCATTTTCTAGAGCTCGTATAGTTCCTACCTTGTATACAATTACGTTTTGAGGCAAAGAAATACCTATTATTAGCACCACGAAATATATAAATGGACATTCGAAAATGAGCTGGGAAGAACAAAATTCCAAATTTCCAAAAAACTCCTTAGTATAATAGACAATATGTATTACTATAACAGGAATTGACGCATTCTAACCATATAGCATCTAGTAACATCTCTATATAGAAGTGGCTTTTAAGACAAGAACTATTCTTTGAAGAGAATTAAAAGATTGAGTTACTGAGGGTGATAAATAAGTATATAAATTGATTTAATATGTATAAAATATTGAAAAGCAGCATAATAACGTGTTTTTTAAATTTGACGTAAAAGTCGGCGCAGAAAATTCATTGAGACCATGTCACGGAACATACCTAAACTTACTTTTATAAACAGATTTGACAAGAAAGCGTTGAAGTGCAAACATTTAAAAATAGCATTAATAAACGATAAATTTCCATCAAATGATAATAACTTAATTGCAATAAACAAAGAATTTATTACAAATGACAGAAATGTTCACCGCCGTCGCCTAGGCGCGCTCTAACTCTTCACACAATCCCTTTGCTGACGTTTATAAATATATACGGATGGTTATTAATTTCATTAATTTTTTAATATTCTGTGCTGCAATTCATTCAGGTCATGTATTGGCTGCTGGAAAATGGAATTCTTTAAATACGGCTACAGAAAAAATCACATGGCGTGAGGTCGTAGGATCTGTCAGGATAAGGTATAGGTGTGTTTTGACTAATAATCGGCCTGTCGAAAAATTCTCGTACCATATTTAAGGTATCATGTGTAGTGTGCAGTAGTCTCGTCTTGTTGAAAAAAAAATCAAATCTGAGTTCATCGTTAAGAAGCCCTTCGAAAAAGGGCCACAACATCCCTTCTATATACCTTCCTGCAGTCAAAGTGCTTGAAAAAATATCCTCCTTGATTTTTCAACAAATGAACTCTTTTGTCTTACGTGTATCTTCATGGTTCAACTATTCTACGCATTGAACTGGCCACCTACACTCCTATTGTTTGAGGATGAAGAGGTGTCTCTATCATAAAAACTCCATACACGCATGTTATACGAATTAATGTATCCATCTAAATAAAGGCAGACCTCATCCGTGAAAACAATTTTCCCCAGTAAGTCGTCATTGAGGATATTTAGGAACCATTAACAATATTCGACACGCTGAGGATAATCAGCGTAGTGTAATTGTTGCAAACGATAGGAATACAGGTGGATATTTTTCTTTAATATTTGGTGGCAGGTGCTAACTGACAACTGACTTGTAGAGACAAATGGGGTACAGAGGTTCGAGCGGCACCTTCCATAATCTGTCTTACATGTTTAATTACTTCTGCCGTTGTTCTCGTAGGATGACCGCTGCCTTCTTTGCATGAAATGGATCCAGTCTCACGAAAAACTTCAACGCGGTGATTCAAAGAACAACGAACAGTGTAAGGCAGCACAAGGTTTGGAAATTCCGGGCGAAATTCTTCAAAACAATCATGAAATGAGTCATTACATACTCGACGGCCGTTAGAAAAATCAGATTCAATTATAAAAATTGTATGTTCCTGTAGCTAAACCATTTTATTTAAAGAGGATATGTTACCAAACACAAACAACCAATTTCTTTTAGGTAAAATTATTAAAACATAAACTGTACTGTACTTACGTATGTCACTAACGGAATACACAATTTAGTCTTGAAAAAGACTGATATTTCAAATTTCAAACCTAAAATCCACAAAAAGCTAATAAATCCAAGTAAATCGCCACAAATGCACAAATGCAAAAAGTGAGAATAGGTTGAAGCAGCTGATGTGTGGAACGTTCGCAATGAACTTTTCAGCGCCGACTTCACATGTTATAATTTATTAAAATGCCACTGTAGCACGGGGATTTTAATCCTATAGATATGATGGGGTTAAATTGAGAGTAAGTAAGTATACAAACACTATGACAACACCTTCCTAACACAACATTAAGAAACGTTCCTAACACAACATTAAGAAACGTTCATATGTCAGATAGTAAGGTGTCAGTCATATTCAGTGGAGTACAACACCATTTAAACTACATAATAGAACTTTTGATGTGGTAAACCTCTGAAAACATATTTTTCTTTAACTCAACAGTGAAAGTGGAAAAAGTTTGTACTTTACCTTAACCGTAGCTAGCTCATATAACCTAAGTGCGGCTAGAATTTTTGCTAAGAATTCTGCTACTAGGTAGTAGCCGAAGTAGGCATTTAAATCTTGTTATGAGGGCTTTCCATTAGTGTTTATCCACAGAAATATAGGCCAAAATCTTAAAAGACAAATTGAATGAATTATGTAATTCATAGAAAGAAACACAATAATATGAAGATATAAAATAAGATGGATGATTATCGACTCATTACACAAATCAATCATGAGAGTAGGAACGCAAGCATAATTAGTAGTAGCTTTGCAATAGAATAGTAGCTTTTTATGCATTTCTAAGAATTATGTTCTGTATAAACAGCTATGATCAATGTTTTATTACTGTTTTCTACGTTGATACCCTGAGAAATATTATTAATAAGAAGACATTGCTTTATTTAATGTAGGTACTCAACATAATTAAACCAATTATTGCTATTAACAAAAGTTTTATTCAAAATTTATTATCTTATTAATTGATTAATGAAGCTCGTACATTTACAAGGCTTCTTCAACTGAAATCCATCTTTGATCAACTTAGCCTTGAAAAAAAATGCAATAAATCAAATGAAGTTTGTTAATGTTAGTAGTGTTTGTAAGCAACACATTAATAAGTGTCTGGCGTTTGAATTCGATTCTGACTTCTAAAACTTCGATTTTGAAAAGGCGTTTGTTGTTGAAAATCCGTCCAAGTTTGATCAGCATGCGGTCCTACAATTTTTATAAGCAGTATTAGTCCAGCCATTCTGTACATCGAGCTTACAAAAGGTCCGGTAGTTCTGATTTTTGGATATGTTCTTCATTTAGGGGCCAGAACAGAGGATCTAAGTTTTCTGACACCGCGGGCCTCGGCAACGGCCGCCATACTGGAAAAAGGGGACAAAAAATAGCATTTTCCGCTATATCTCGTAAACGGTGGATTCTACGACATAAAAGGTGGTATACAGAATTAAAGAACATAAAATTTTCTATAACTTTTGTACGAACTTTTTTTATCTATATCAAATGATTGCCAAGATACAGCGCTCCAAAGTTGAGAAATTTTTTGAAAAGTCGCAAAATGCTCCATTCAGAGTGAATTTTTTTCTCAATTATCGATTATTTGTTACTTTTTAACTTTTACTAAACAAACTGAGAATTTTTTAAGCAATTTGAACTGGCTCCGTTCCCCTTATCGCCGCGTCGTTTACAGAGGAAGAAATGCGTAAGGGCACTAAATCGTCCTCATACACGCTTTTCAAACCACTTCCTCATGATATGCAGTTTGGAAATAAGATAATCTATGTAGTGGATGGAGGATATCTCCTACACAAAGTCGTTTGGCAGCGTAATAATTCAGTCGCATCTATTTGTGCTAGTTACACGAGATACGTTGAAAGTCATCATGGTTCAAATGCAGTAATTATTTTTGATGGATACCCCGCAGATTCTGCACAAAAAAATACGAAGTCTGCAGAAAGGCTCCGTCGATCCCGAAAACACATTTCCGCGGATATTGTATTCGAGGAAACAATGACAGCTCAAGTTCCTCAAGAAAAATTTCTTGCAAACGAAAAAAATAAAGCACGTCTAACCTATTGAAAAAAAATCTGAGAAAAAAAATTTCGTCGTAAAACAATCTGTGGAAGACGCAGACGTATTGATTGTCAATACTGCCATTAGTTTGGCTTCAAAATTCGATGCCGTTATCATTATCGGCGAGGACATTAATTAGCTGATACTGTTAACAGGACTCACAGCATCACAAGATTTTAAAAACATTTATAGTAAAAACCAGAAAAAGGCAAAACAGCTGAGCAATTATACGCCCCAACATCGTTGAAACATTATGAAGCATTTCAAAATATCTTGTTTTTCCATGCTTTCGGCGGTTGCGATACAACCTCAGCACTGTTCGGCCTGGGGAAAACAAAATTATTTACCACCATGCAGAAATATCCGCACCTCAACGATTTAATAACAGTTTTTAAAGATCCGGATGCAGAACAAGAAACTATCGCCGAAGCAGGGGAACGTTTCCTTGTTGCTGTGTATGGTGGTGAATTTGAAAAAGCTACGTTAAATCAGATTTCTCAACTTTGGAGCGCTGTATCTTGGAAATTATGTGATATAGAAAAAAAAAGTTCATACAAAAGTTATAGAAAATTTTATGTTCTTTAATTCTGTATACCACTTTTTATGTCGTAGAACCTACCGTTTATGAGATATAGCGGAAAATGCTGTTTTTTGTACCCTTTTTCCAATATGGCGGCCGTTGCCGTGGTCCGCGGTGTCAGAAAACTTAGTTTCTCTCTTCTGGCCCCTAAATGAAGAACATATCCAAAAAACAGAACTACCGGACCTTTTGTAAGCTAGAGCCTTTTTGTTGTCTAAAATGACTGGACTATATATGGAAATCCATGTATTGCCCACTCAACTGTGAAGGAATGGTGCCGAAAATTTAAAAAAGGAAAAGAGGGAACTATGGATGAGCCGCGACCAAGTGTCTTAACAGAAAACAATATGGCATGTGTGGAAGGCTGTATTAGAGAAAATCGTCGAATTACAATTAGAGAAATTTCAGGAATTGCTGGTGCGAGTGAATCTGGCTTACATCAAAGTTTGTTCTCAATGGATTCCTCGTCTCTTGTCTAATGAAGAAAAATGGTTACGAAAGGGCTTATTTCTACAACACCTCACAGACTTTAGGCAAAATGGCGATGACTTTCTTTTGTGAATAGTTGCTGGTGACGAAACTTGGTGCCATTACTACGAGCCGTCCAGTAAGTTATCGTCGATACGGTGGAAATACTCAAGTTTACCACCACCGAAGAAATTTAAAGCACAACCTTCTGCAGGCAAGGTGAAGTTAAAATTTTTTCGACCATGAAGGGCCCTTGTTAATGAGTTTAAGGAACCTGGAGTAAATGTCAATGCTAATCTGTACAATGAAGCTTTGAACGAGCTTCATCAAGCAATAAGGCGGAAACGTCCAGGAAAACTTACGCGTGGGGTCATTTTGCTGCAGCACTATGCTAGACCTCATGTTGCTAATGTGGTAAAAGAAAATCTTCAACGAATGAAATGGAGGGTTTTAGAGCATCCATCCTATAGTCAGGATCTGTCGCCTTGCGATTTTCATATTTTTGGACCGTTGAAAAGGCGTTAAAAGGTCGGCGTTTTGAGTCTGACGCAGAAGTACAGATAGCTGTGAAAGACTTTTTCGATCAGCAGCTACAAGAATTTTATGAGCAGGGTATACGTCGGTTAGTAAATCAATGGATAGGTGTCTTAACTGTGACGGCAATTACTTGTAATTAAATTGTTGAATACATTTTTTTAAAGCAAGGATGGATTTCAATTGAACACACCTGGTAAATTAAACAATCGATGCATTTAAGTGTTATAATCCGCTATACATCAGATTAAGCGATAGCTTGCTGATTGGTAAACGTATCGTAAACAATGCGCGCAAGTCTTACTGACCCATATTAACAAGTTTAGGAATACATTTACCAACTCCAGATTCCAAGACCAACGCCGCACTTTAAATAGGATAGGTACCATTTCAAAATGTAGGAAATTATTAGCTGAAAAGTCAAACAATTTGTATCTATCAACTTATATCTATATAATTCAAATTACCCCTTAATGCAAGTAATTTTAGTGCATAAAAATTTCCCATCAGTATATTATTAGAATATATAATTTAAATAAGCTAGCATTTATGTAGACAAACGTCTTTCTCGTAATTTCTTAATAGAAAACAAATATCCATAAGCTAACATAACGTTCTTAAACGAAACGCTTTTACATCAGAACATCTTCATTTTTACCGAAGAATGCCTATAAATTAAACTTAAATTCCTTCAATGGGGACTGATGCCGGCATAAGTAACATCACTTACCTAAAACCATTAACAAAAATTGCTACAATTTTGGCAATTGTGCCACCATATGAAAATGGAATGATTCATAAACCGAGAACTCACAGAATATACGCAACGGTTATAATCATAGTCATGTTGTGTGTTTGTACTTATTCGGTTTATGATTTATATATTGAGTTTGACGCAAACTTTGGTTTAACTGATATTGCTATTGACACTATTTTGTCAATTTCACTGACAATATCTAATTGCGCTGCAATCGTCAGACTGTCGGTAAGAAATTTTCAAATTTTTGAGAAATTTATAAAATATTTCACTGTTCTTGATTCCCATTTTCTCTGAAAAATAATAGCACACTACTTCATCAATTACTGATTGTGCATATTGTTGTCATAGTCTCTTTTATCTATAACACTTATACATATGTCAAATTATTTAGTTGGCACAGATTTGAGGCATACCTTAACGAAATAATTCACCAGTATTATTACAACATGATACTGGTGCTGCTCGTAAGCAATTATGTGTTATCCTTAAAAATGCATTTTAAATGGTTAAACATGCGGATAAAACTAATACAAAAGCAAAGAGGCGAAAATGTTAGAAAAATAAGACGATATTATTCTCGTTTAAGCAAGCTGATAAGAATTTTTAACGATATCTTTGGATGGTGTGTTTTATTTTTGATGGTGAACGTGTCCATTGGATTTATTGGTACTATAAATACCGTAATTACACTCTTAGTAATAGAGGATCCAAACACTACGACTGATGTAATTTCTTTAATGGAACGCTTTTCGGCAATTGTTGCATGGAGTGCAATATTCGGGGTGAGTAATTTCCTACAACGATTTATGATACTATACAATAAGGAAAACAGGTTTGGATTGTTTTCCAAGTGAACTTAGCTGTATATACTCAAGCGATAAGTATAAATTAGGAAACCTATTTTATGTAAATTAAATAAGCAAAAATAGTAAAAGTTAATCATACGGACAAGCTTACATGTTCTCACCAAACATCACATCATCAAATATGTATGCTTTTCTGAGTGGCAGCTCAGTTAGGAGAGCTCTCGGTTTCTCGTTTATCGCGTGGGTTCAATCCCAACATTACCCCTCAGTAAATATAAATTTTGATGCAGACGATCTAACACAATCTCCTAATCCGGTTGACTAGTAGGACTAGTAGGAGGTTAACCGCCAAATACCTTGTCTAATATTGCTGTCTATCGGATTAAACGTTAAACTGTAGGTTCCCCGACATTTTATCTTAGCGCTGAGAAGAAGCAAGTGGCAGAACAAAGTTCGTCGTCCAGCAGTAGGACGAAAAACCTATCTACCTCAGACAGAGACTGTACTAGGTGCGACTACTATTACTAATTTTGTACAGTCTATTAGAAAAGTAGTCTATCCAGGCAACTCGAAACAGAATAAGTACCTGTTAATTAATAAAACCTAACGCCTTATATTAGGTATGTTAAACAGGGGCCTCGGTGGTCTAGTGCGGGAACGCATTGCCACTCGAGGCTATCGCGAAATGTAGTCGATCCGCTGGGGCGTTCGAATCTCAGCTGGGGCGGCCGCATTTCGTTTAGGGTGCATGTTTAATATGTAAGGGACGCCCGCACCCCCCTGAAGTAATGCGAAAGCGGTTCCGGGGGGGGGGGTAGTATAAATAAATGAGAAAAAATAGTATGTTAAACGAATTTGCTTTTTCCGTTTCAAAACATTATAATTTATCACAAATAACCAATATTTCCGTATCTGTATGTCTTTTAATAGTTTCAGTTTAGCTGGTTGTTTTCTCTATCAGAAAAAATTGTGGGTGCATCAGTATTTGCCATGGGATACGTAAACATTAGGTACAACTAACTTTACTAACATTTTCTTTTAATGGGATTTATGACTTTTAAATATATGGCGAAGGTTTCATGAGATATCTATTGCCTTTTAGAATTGCACTATGTTACTAACTCCTTCTAAGCAATAGTAAGAGGTGATTAGCGAAATTAATCTTCAATATGAATTCTCTTCTTATTGTGATGGCATAATAGCGAGAAAGCGGTGGCTAATGTACCTACCGGTATTATTTGAAGAAGATTCCAGAATCAATTTGGGTTTCGTTCTAGGCTATTTGTTCGCCACTGACTTGCTCGCAGTACTAAGTGTAACTGCGCCAAACTATATAAACTGGATTATATTTAGTTAGACATTTTCGTATGTACAAGAATTTAGCACATCTTATGATTAATAACCAACCTTTACTTTTATTTTCAGATACTATTGGTATAGGGGTATTATTTTGTATATATTTTAAGAAAATATATTGAAAATGTATCAATTCCAATTAGCTTTTGAAATAATTTTGTAACTGGAAGTCGAAGTAGATAACGTTTTTCTTGTTGTTTCTATATTCAATAATGCAACTTTACCGATGTTTTGGGAATTTAATAATTACAGAAAATTTAAAAATATATACAGCATAAAACGCAGATATACTTTTAGTTAATTTTATTAGGAAAAACAATAAATATTACACTATTCAAATACAAGAACAGGCAACCCTGTTTTGACTATCAACATTTCTTAGAGAAATGTAAGATTTTGAGAATTTCCAACAGCATACACTAAATGCCTACAGATTTTTTTATACAGTTTACTGCCCATTTACTACTAACCTGCTAGGCTAACAAGCAAATTTTATTGATTAATTAATACATAACATGTGAGGAGTTAACATCCAGCTATAATCTCTTCTTAACTAATTATTAGTAAGATTCCTAGTCTTTATTCTTTTTAATCGCCTGCTAGCATTATTTAACAAAGTAACCACCAGAACGCTGCTAGCGGAATTTTTAATAACATCTTTGCCCAGGAATCTTGAGGTCTTTGTGCAGAATCTGATTTTTCACATATCATTCAGCATTAGCAATTATACGGAGAGTTTTGCTCTAGAATTTTTGCAAAATTGCAAAATTTGAATTTGCGCATCCCCAGAACTGTATCCCATAGGTCCAAACCGGTAGCGGGTAGACACTCTCCGTGATCCCGGCGGAGATAGGTCTACTTCAGGGAAGCGACCCTGCCCACGCGAGCCGTGCTTTCTCCTTCACCTCAAAATCACCGAGGGATTCTACACGTCCAAAATCCCTAGATCCTACAAAAAACCCACATCAAATCCATTCCTACATCCTCCCCTGGCCAACACGCAATGGCAAGCGCGGCCTTGTAAATGCCAACATCCCTCCATAAATGGAGGACGCTTATGTCCAGCAGTGGACCCTGATAAGCTGAAAAGAGAGGTATCTTATTTGCAGGTGCACCGGAACTGCGACACGTAATCATTCGCTCGTTAATCCTGTACTTGAAGTACGACACCAATTTTTCGAGTAATGGGCATTTCTATAATCCGTTACCCGAGTTGCGACACGGACCCCTACTTTGCCTATGAGTTTTGTTTATAGAAGATGCGTTGAGGATTGACTAGTTGCTAGGTGTATATATAAAAGATTTGCACTTTGAATTGTTAGAGTTAAAATTATAAGAAAGAAATTACTGCTGCTCGGGAAAACGGCTTAAACATATTTTTAATCAAATGTTTCTTGAACCACAAGATGTGGGTGATCCGTTTCTGTTCGATTTTCAAAAGTAACAATCAAATGACTCCCTGGTTAAGGAATTCGCAGGCTATCTTGTGGAAAAGCAGAAGCTAAATTTCCTTCAGTAATTTCTGCTGAAAACTGCTTTGACAAGGAGAACTAATAGTTGCGAATCGTTCCATTTCATATTGAAACGTTACTGGTCATTCCCGTATCCAAATATAAACGTGTTTTTGGACATTATAAAAACATGCGGTTATATATTATTTTATTATATTAAAATAAAATCCGTTGGTGTTAACCAAGATAGGATGGCAATGAAAGCGGTGTTAAAGAAACTAATACACATTGATATAATTGTGGAAAAATTTATTGGTGTAGCAGTTCATGTGCGCCCTTATTTTTAGGGTAACCTACATCTAAAAATGGATCGCTGAAGACTACATGCTGACGATCTAATTTGGCTCATTCCAAACCAAACCACCTAGGCCATGACATCCACCACTTCAGATTACCATGAAATTTTGTTTGCTTGTCATTACCACCAAGTTACTAAGCCCTTCTGGGGCCACATACATTCTCAGTTATAAAATAACAAACATTTTTAAGCAATTACTCCTACATATTGTTTGCAAGGGTCCGCTTAAGGAGTGCTGTATTTAGGGAAAAAGTTCGTAGCTATGTGTATAATCAACATATCGTGGTCAAATTTTTTCCACGTCCTAATAAAAGCGTGAAGATTTGAGAAAAAATATATATTTAGTTTTGTTCATAGGCAAATTTTTAAGTGTTAAACCGTTACTTTATTAAGTGAGCATAATGACCCGAGGCGGAAGAATTATCAAGGCTCTCTCTTTTTTTCAATTAACACTGAACGTGTTATCTAAAAGGCGGTGAATGAAAAATATTGAGATTTTAATTGCTAATACATTTATTTTAATTTAAAAGTTAGAATATATAATATAGATCGTAATGGATTTGTATCTTTTACTACTAAACACTAAATACAACTACTAAGTGATAAGATTGGAATAGTGTAGCAAGTTGCTTGAATTATTAATCAGATCTAATTCTTTATCCGATGTCCTGTCTTATTGAAGACTATGCTGTATTGGAATTCTACAAAATTAATCTCCTTTTCTGGGAACTAATATATAATTGGAAAACCTAGCACATTGTTACGGTTTAAAATCGCCGAACACTATATGTGGGCCTGGACGTCCCCAGGTGTAGCAGCGGCTAGCTGACCAGTGGAGAAGGTCGTGGGTCCTCGAAGAGGGATGTGCGTGGCGCCAGGTAGTCCATGCTACTACTAGGCAGATAACAAAATCCCAACGAGACAGACCACCAAATTCTCGTTGGGTCCAGACTGTTCTCTTAATAAGAATAATACACACAAATAGGCATCGGTAATTATATATCATATATTCAAGATAAACCACCCGAATTCGGTACCAAATTACCCCATACAACACAGCATAAATAACAATGTTCATATAATCTTAAATGATCATATCGGCAAAAGTATTAAAAGTGAACTGGGACATATAAAATATTATAAGCCCAGAACAAAGGCGAATGCTACCAGTATATAGCTTCTAATATCAACAACCATAAACAAAACTGCACAAATTACATATCACAATCTTGGTACGCTACCTGTAGTAGCAGCTTCTCACCATTAACCAGATCCAAAGTAGATTGAAAAGGAGTCACTTACTCCGACCTTCTGGGGGCTTCCTTCGAGGATGACGGCCACCCTCCACCAGGTCGCTCTCCGCTGCACGCAGAAACGCAGTCGGGCGCGTCAGTTAGAAGAGGGGATCCGCTTCGACAAAGCTGCGCGATCCAACGGAAAATTTTGGGCCCGGAACGGCCGACAGATGTAAACTGACGTCAGTGATACCATTCACTTCAGAATTTGGAAAATGGATAACAAGATAGTAGCGGTAGCTCTGACTTCGAACCTTTCGACGTACGCGGCTACTGTAGTAACGTAATCCCCAATGTAAAGCCTCCACAACGAAGAATATGACGCCTCAGGGCTTCGAGATTACACAATCTAACTCACAAAAAAAACTCGACTCCACGAGCCACGAGTTTCTTAACACTAGTAGCCCCAAAACGGCACTCACAGATTCCGCATTCGTTATATCCGGCTAGAATGCCGCGATTCTAAATCACCACGAATGTGAAATTTGAGGACACGTGAACGGAAAATTTAATTTAACAGTTACGAGCGGCGTACGACACTCTTTCGAAGCAGCTCGACCAAGACTCTCCTACTCAAAATGATTTTCACCCCCCCTTATTTCAATGATGCGCGAAATAGCGTAACAACTCCCCCCTTACCAAACGAAAATTTCCCGAAATTTTCTCATAGAAAAAAAACGTAAGCATACATAATCTACTGACCTATGGCGAATACTCCTAAAACTACGACTACTAACCCTATATCTCTAATCATGCAGATATATTCCTAATTTATTACATTTTACCTAATCATCCGACGGATTTGGCTTTAAATCCTTGACATGCCAGGTTCCTAAAATACGATTTGATTGGAAGTCTTTCAGTTCGTAAGTCCACGGTGAAACACGTTTGTGCACTAGAAACGGACCTAAAAATTTCGGCGCCAATTTAGCTGTAAAATACTGGGCCGCGTTTGACACTACATAATTTTTCCGCCACACCTTCTGTCCCGGAAAATATTGAACATCTCGGCGACGTAGGTTATATACTTTTCGACTACGCTCATACGCTCTATCTAACCTAGCCCGTACATCCTTATAAACCTGAGTAAAGCCGTTAACACGAGATTCCAGGTTAAGATTATCACGCACAACGGGAAGATCGTTAAAGTCATCCGTCATTCCTGAGTTCGGATTTCCATCAAGCTTTATTTCCCGTCCAAAATTAATAAAGTACGGAGTAAGGCCAGTGGCTTCATGCCGAGATGTGCGAATTGCACATGCTACTTTTTGTAAATTTACATCCCAATTCCTATGATTATCCTGCACATAGGAGGACAGCATTGTTTTTAGCACCCGATGTATGCGTTCATTGGCGTTTGCTTGCGGATGGTAGTTTGCCGTAAACGATATTTTAACATTATAAGTTTGTACAAATTTCTTAAATTCACAACTTCGAAACTGGACTCCATTGTCACAAACTAAATACCTAGGAACCCCAAATAATAAAAATACATTTTCTTCAAGCATCCTAACTATATTGCTAGCATTGGCAGTTCGTTTGGGAAAAACAGAGCAAATTTACTGAAATAATCTGCTACGGAAAGAATATAATGATATCCTCTAGAGGATTTTGGTAAAGGACCCACAATATCAATAGACACTAGCTCCCACGGTCTCGAAATAGTTGGGCGGCCTGCCATGAGACCAGCTGGAGGTTTTTGTTCTGGCTTTTGAGCCAAACAAATCCTACACCGTTTGATATAATCGGAAATGTCTTTTTTCATTTTAGCCCAATAATAAGATCGTGCGATTCGATCATGAGTTTTATAAATTCCTGTATGCCCAGAAGTGGGTGAATCATGATTTTCCTTTATAATGCGAGCTCGATGATTTTTAGGTACTACCAGCTTCCAAGAGGTTTCCTCTTCAGTCAGTTGAGGGTAGGGACTTTTCACCAATTTATATAAATTATCATCACTTACTCTGAATTGAGGATACGACAAAGGCCGTTGTTGTACTCTCTGCCTTAATTTAAGAAACCAATTATCTTTAATGTCGGCAAATTTTGGTACACAGTCCATTGCTCCAAATATTCTTTGCTTATTTTATAGAATTCAGCAGCAGTAGTTTTCATATATTCTTCTTCAACACCGCTGCAGCCACTTTCTTGCAATTTCGCCATTAAATTACGAACGGAGTGGGGAAGAAACAAAGTACTTTGTTTCAAAGCCAAATTGTTTTTTAGTTGATTTATTTCCTTTGTTGCTTCAATTGCAGAAATACTCTGACCCTCGATCTTTAACACAGCTTGATGGAACGTTGTTGATTGTGCATGCATAAAAAGGAGCCATAATTCAGAGTTAGTGTTTTCATAAAAGGTTCTCAATATGTTTGGGCATTTATCTATACTCAAAAAGTAGTTTTTTAATGGCTTGTTTAGTTTCAAAATCCTCTCAATAGCAGGCATAAGCCCAAGCCACCTACTTTTACTATAGCCTAGCAATTTGTGATACTCTGTGTCAACTTCATTACAAAATTCTTTCAGAACTTCCACGCGAACACAATATATATATATAAGAGTGTGAATATATTTTCACAATAACGCATTCAAAGTCTATAAGTAGACAATCGGCGGCAGTTTTAATTGCGTTGTGAATTATGTGTGCTCCACATCCGATTCCTAACAATGTTCTTCCGAGAGATAAATTTAATTTTGCGTAAACATGGTTGACGCCTCGTCTTTTCATTCCGCCAAAATTGCAGTTAGTATTATCTCCACAAAATGGCACGATTTTTGAAGTCAAATTATTTTCGGCCAGTACCTTCATGAGATAATTCGTAATAACGTCTGATGTTTCGCCTGGTTGATCTTGAAATTCTAAAAGTTTGACTTGTGTGCCTTCGTATGGTAAAAAAAATCGAACTAAAACAGGGAATATTTTCTTGGATCCGTGGTTCGAAGCATCAGTTAATATAGCAACACAGTTGCATTTACTGAGGCGATCTTTTAATTCACATATTACTACTGGAGCTAACACATTTACAACAATAGCTTCTGTTTTCGTCCGGGCACATCCAAATTTCTGTTAAAACATGTTTGAATTAACTTAGAAGCACAATCGTTAGAGCGAAAGCTGTGGTTCTCTTGCACCGTGTGATAAGCCCAGACGCCTTCCGCCGCAGTTGGTGAATCCGTTTACTTAAAAAAATTAATCAATGAAGAACTTGTAGCGGCAGCAAGATCGGAATTTTTATGTTTTTCTGATTTTAAATGCTGGTTAATATAGCTGGCACCTCCATGGGCTATGTTAAATTCTGTTCGACACTTTTCACATCTGACGTCCGATGGAGAACTTCTTTGCTTTATAAACGGGTACTTAGTATGTAGATTAACATTAAAAGTACGCTTGCGTTTAGGCATTGTTAAAATGAAGGGTTCATATACAAGAAACTTAAATTAACTACAATAACGCACGTCGATAAAAAACAAAACTGCCGTCGGATTATTTTAGATTTTAAGCGCCTTTTTTTTAATTGTTAGCGTGGGTTGCTCTCTTTCTAAAAACGGGACATTTCGGTGTCCCGAAGCTGTGCTTGGGGACAACGGGACAGGCTACCTAAAAACGGGACGGTCCCGTTCGAAACGGGACGTATGGTCACTTTAGGCATTATCCATATCGATTAATGAAGGTTCCTCTAAATGTGTATCAAATGTTTAGTCAACCACTTCTTAAACATTTCACCATGATAATATTCTTTCTGCGTTTTGGAAGCAAATAATAACGATGCATTTTCTACAAACCTCTATTTAGAGCCAGCGTGAACAGCAATGAAACGTTTTACATCGTAACATTCGAGTTTTCTTACTTTTTACTCCGATGTTCTTCATTCTGCCACGGTATTCCAGGATTCTCTTTAGAAAAAAATTCACGTTTCATCCATGAAAACTACTGGTTTGTGGAAGTGGTGAAATCAAATTTTTAATATAACCTATTAAAAACTGGAGTCGCATATTGGTAAAAATTGTTTTTTCAGTCAAAGCTGGTCGATTGTTATTCTTCGTAAATTTAAACGCAATTTTAAAATTTCAAATAGCAAAGTGGTAAAAACAATTGAAGTTTATGTTCTCAGTACGTCCTGTAAACATTGCGACGGGTTTTTTTCATAAAAAAAAGAAAATTTTTCCCCAAGCTTAAAAACACAACATAAACACTTAAAACATTAAAACGTTTACTGAGAACAATAAACTTCAATTGTTTTAACACTCATTACTAGAACCGTATCAACGCTTGCTCGAATATTGGCACTTTCATTTGAATACATTTTGGTAAATATCTCCGTTATTTATCAACCGATTTAAAAAAATTTTTTGTTGTATTCAGCATAAAGAAAGCTATCAGATGAGGTATCATAAGAGGTACTTTGTTATTTAAAATTTTAAAGTTGGACTTGCTAGCGCTTAGGGGTTGAGGGGTGGGGGGTTGAAAATTACATCTCTAAATGACAATTTAAAAATAAAAATCGACGTGTCCGAGCATTTTTTTGAAATATTTTTCTCAACGATTTCGTAGAATTTATCCGTTACTTTTGGGAAGCACTGTATATATATATATATATATATATATATATCGGGTTCACAGCGTCTGACGTCTCCTTCCGATCCCCAAATTTCTCCTCCATTGTTCTCTGTTGTTGGTTTGTTCTTCTGTGAGGCCTCTGTCACTCATGGCTCTTCTAATACCTTCTCCCCATGTTCTTCGTGGCCTTCCACGTTTTCTTCTTTCTAGAGGCAACCATTTCATCACTGCTCTCGGTAGTCTTCCGTTCGCCTTACGTGGTCATATCAAATTAGTTGCTTCTGTTCTATATTCTCAATTATAGTATCGTGGATATTCATTATTTCCCTTACTCTCTGATTTGTTATATGGTCTCTTCGGGATATTCTTGCCGATCTTCTTAATACATCCATTTCTACTGCTTGAATGTTTCTTTTTTCGGTTTCATTTATTCCCCATACCTCTGCTCCATATGCCACTATACTCTTCACCAGTGCATTGTATATATTAATTTTTCTGTTTTTGGTAATTTCCTTGCTCCACCAAATTCCATTCAGTCTTTTAGTTACGGTTCGTCCATCCGCTATTCGACGTTTTATTTCATGCGTATCTTTACCATCCTTGTGTATTTTTATTCCCAGGTATTTGTATTCTTCGCACGGTAATATTATCCCGTTATTATCTAGTTGTAGATTATGTGACGGACCTCCAATACAGAGATATTTTGTCTTATCTATATTAATGTTAAGCCCCCATTCTGTGTATTCACCTTTCAGTTTTCGTGTCATGTATTCTAAATCGTCTCTGTCCTGAGCTACTAACACCTGGTCGTCCGCAAAATGTAATGTGTACAAATTGTTGTTATTCATTTGTACTCCCATACCACTACATTTTTTCTTCCATTTGTTCAGAGCTTTACGGACAGACACAAACTGACAGTGCCGAAGATCCCAGGAGATGGGAGCTGCTTATTCGCCTCTATAGCAGATCAAAACACGGGGGGCACAGCAACGCGGGAATGGCTCAAACAGGAAGCTTTCAATTTAAGGAAAAAGATCGTGTCATACATCAGAGAAAATATACAAAGTTTCAATTTGCAACTGGAGGAAAATGTAAGAAGCCTGGCCCAGCGATACGACGATCTAGCACATGCCTACGGTCCGGCATTACAAGTGCAAGCGTACTTAGAAGACCTAGGGGAAGAAAGGTCCTGGGGAGGAGCCGAATCAATAGCAGCAGCAGCATAAATACTAAAGGCGTCAATAGAAATACCCTACGAGGCAGGCCCAACCTCCACACACACTCCGGTAGACACCAACCAACCACCCAAAGAGATAAGAATAGCGTCCGGGTCAGCAGGAGACGGCTCAAGAAACTATTACGACAGTATCACGGCCACAGAAGAAAGGGAACTCAGGGGAAGTAGGAACGGATCGCCAAATCTGAACATGATAGATCAAAGAATAGAGGAACAAATGGCAGTACTACCACCCGGACGATACGTACTATCAATGTCTACACAAATAGGATGCAGCAGTGACATAACACAAAACCCCGAAGAAATAAAGATCGCAACATGGAATGTAGGAGGGGCAAGAAAACCGAATAAACGGCAACTAATCGACGAAGCGCTCAGAACGAGAGAGATTGATATCGCAAGCCTACTTTATACGGATTGAAAACCATCGCAATCACGAAAGCCAACAGAATGGCACTGCGAAGGATGGTAAAGAAAATCCTCAAACTATTTCAACTAATCACAGAGAAATGGGAAAACAATAACGAAACGGCTCACCACATCAACACTCAAATACTGGGCACATATCTCAAGAAGACCTGCCGATCATCCTCTACAGCAAGCGCATGCAATGCAAACAGAAGAAAAGAAGATCGGAAGACCATGCTACACGTGGAATACATCATTGGAGAGGGACATCCAAAACACCGACATACCTAAACAGACATGGGAGGAATGGGCACGAAGAAAAGAGGATATCCGAAGAGAGGCAAGAAGAATCTACGCACTAATGGAAGAATCAGATTAAGAATCGACTGAAGAAGAACAGGCTAACGGGGAAGAAGAAGAAGAAGAAAGAGAGTGAGGACGGGTAAAACAACGGAGAAGAAACGAAACATGTACCAGCGGGAAAGAAAACGATGGATATCTAACTGCCAACTGCAGAGGGGAAGGTTAGGAAAAAGAAGAAAATACAATCCAGAAGCGAACTGCCAACTAAGTGGTAAAACAATGGAACTCAGTGCGGTAAATATTAAGTAGTTAATTAGTAATTAGGAAACTAAGATAGGAGCAATCTGTCACCCTAAAACAATAGCCAGATAAGAAATACGTACAATGTAAAACTTGAAACCAAAGCTATTAGGCTCAAAGGCTTAATCGCATAAAGGACAATTTAAATAAGTTTGGGGGTAAATATTAAGAAGTTTATTAGTTATTAGGAAACTAAGATATGTGCAATTTGTAACCTTAGAACAAGAGATAGATGTGAAATAAGAACAATGTGAAACTTTGATACCAAAGTTATTAGGCTCAAATGCATAATCGCATAACGGTCTCGGTTACGCACTCAAAAACCCCATTGATGCGTAGCATACTAACTACCCGGTGTTGCAGCAGCGTTGTCTTGCGGTATGCATTGCAAACATACTAACGTTGTTGTGCAATACCCCACCCGATCCCACCCTGTCCCTATCCCTTAAATTCCTACCCACCTACTGGCATGGGGTGGGCCTGGCGTAATCCAGGATCGACCCTCGAGTCAGCTCCATGTCAGATGATGATGATGATGATGATGATAAGGGAGAGTGCCTCCGAATCTACATAGGTAATTTTGGAAACTCGGAGTTTATAGCGTGTGTTTAAAAACTAATTGCCGTAACCATATTTAAGTTACCTATTATTTCTTATGAACTACAATTATAATGTGTATACATTGTTGAAATTGATATATGTAATTGTATATAAACGTTTTTGCGAGTTATCAAAGAATTATTTCTCGCAGCTCTCTCAGCTCTTAAGATTTTGAATAAGTTTTCTGTTTTTATAGAGGTCTAAAAATCCCACAAAATTATTTTTATATCTTTGCTTACATCATCTCTAAGACTATAAATTTTACAAAACCTTAAGCGTAGTGTCTATTGCTCAAATTGCCTTCGATTTTGAGGAGATTGAAATACCAACAACAATTCCTTAAGAATTCAATAGAAAATATATGAAGATTAGAAAAAAGCCGTTATAAGGAAATCTACATAATTATGTAATTTAAACTATTATTTAGTTATTCATTACGGCCATCAAGGCGCTATTCTTACAGTTTAATTGATATTTGTGTGGTGTGCTAAAGTGGTAGAGTTCTCGCTTTCTGGGCAAAATCTTGTTTGTAACTTTAAGTTCGATTCCCCAGCATTACTACGAAATCTTGTGCTGCATATTAAACAGTAATAACATACAACATTTAAAAAAGCACTACGTAGAGAATTCAACCTGGGGCTCTTTTGCGCACCAAAAACGAAGATACCGTAGCGATTTAAAGTTGTTTTAAGGAAACATTGTATTTTTTTAAAATCAGGAAGCCTATTAAATTTTGAATACTAGCATACATTTTCTTACTTTATGTTGCGCATAGAACGGAAGCAGTAAAAAAGAAATTGCCAAAACTAGGCCATAAACAAGCGATACTGTGAAAATACCGGACTTTGTAAGTTTTTACAATTTTGAAAAATGTAATCTAAAAAAAAGTGGACGCGACTGCCTCCCTGGACTTTCCCATACTGGAAACTGTTCATATCATCTTTATTCAACAGTAGAGTTATTTTCCTCAAAACGGTTGTTCAAGCGATATCCTAAAACCTTGCCTCGTAACGAATAGACTTACAAGGCTTGTAAGAAGTCCCGCCAAATATCTGCGGTGCCCCTTAATTTCCTTTTAATATGCAACCAGGCATACTTCATTCTATACTATATACGTGATATTGTGACTGCAAATTGAGTTTGCTGTGATTTTATAACAGACAGACATTTTTTAAAAACCACTTTTTTGGATTCCTAGAGACCCAAAACGGATATTTCCGTTAAAATCTCGATTTCGAAAATTAAGTATTAAATACAAAATTTTGATAAATATTTATAACTTGTTGTTGTAACCGGTTAAAGAAATGAATGTAGCGCGACAGTATGGCAATGGTTCTGAACCAAAGTGCGCGGGGTTGTCCGTACCGCTAGGCCGCGACAGTGGCTGAATAGCGGAAAAAATAGGATTTTCTAAAAATCATAATTTATGAAATATTAATAGGAAATAGTACTCTATATGAACTAATCTAACACTTCGGACATAAATTAGATTTTACTAAGCACATTAAGAATAGTATTTCAATGATCAAAAACGAGACATCCGAAAATGGATAAATATTGTGCTTTCCTTGGTAATGTTCAACAGATTATTGTGTGCTATGTAGGATCAATGGAATAAAAATAATAATTCCAGGGTATTATATTATTACTGTACGTCTAATAACAGCTATTATAGAGCGACATTTAACTTTGTTATTTATAAATTTTTAATTATATGTAGGTTAATAATTTTTTTTAAGTTATCGATTAATTTTGAGTTATAAACTTAACTCCACCTTACTAACTTAAAATGTTTGAAGATTACTAAACAATGGAATGTTGTCTGTTTGTATGACAAATTTCAACTGCGTTGGCTTGCGGCAAAGCTGCTAATACAATAATTACTTAAGTAATTTGTTTTGGCGAAAATTCGGGAAATCGTTAATGGGAGCTATTAGGGCAAGTTATTTGCAGGTAATTACTCAAAATGTATTTAAATGCTGACTGGGACATTTAGTTGTCATTCTGAAAATAGTTTTGGAAAGTAATACATCTGTATATTTTAATAAAGATGGATACTTTTTCAGTATCGTATAAAGTTTTGGTTGACAAATTTATTGAGGGCGGGCGTGAAATAAGTGTTCTTAGTTCGTTATTTCGTGAGATGTCTCCAAATCTCGAAGATGATCAGCTTCAAGCAGTGATGACAGAAACTAGTAGAAGATTTATTCCACATTTCCATAAAAAATGTTTACCGAAATGAAAAAAGGTTCCGGGAGAAAAACGAAAAGTGGCTACAAGGAATATTTACCGTAGATTTGAAGAGTGTAGAGCGATCAACAATATCCGTGGGAAGACCACAAAAAGAGTTCAGTGAGTGTTGTGATCGAAGTAAGAGGTATAAGGAAGAACTGCGACAGAAAATTCCAAAAGAACAGATTGTAGCAGCGGCTGCTATCAATGAAGATCGCCAATTTCTAGGCTTTGCAGACGATCAAGCGTTAGCGTTGTTTATGGATGCACAATTATCAAAACGACAATATGATTTGATAAGACGTTCAACTAAAGAAATTGGATTCGATATTTTCCCTCCTTACCACAAAATAACTGCCGCCAAGAAAAGATGTTATCCCGAAGGCGTAGAAATAACAGAAACTTCTGCAAGAGTCGGGCTTCAAAGTCTACTAGACCGTACGACTGAAAGAATATTTAAAACAAAAAGGGAGGAAGAAATCGCTAAAATTGAAGGAGAGGCACTGACTTTGATGACAAAGTGGGGCTGTGATGGTTCTTCAGGTCAAAATGAATTTAAACAACGATATAATGAATCTGACCAGCCATTCTCGGATGCTAATTTGTTTATGATTTCAATGGTCCCATTGCGTTTAGTTTTAACACAAGAGACAAAACAAGTACACTGGAAAAATCCTAAACCTTCATCAACCCGATATTGTAGAGCCATACAGTTTGAGTACTGTAAGGAAACAAAAGAAAATA
>JABXWE010029504.1:0-15058 GCA_014611495.1 Limonius californicus
TGTTTTGGCTGGATTTCACTTTACTTATTTTGCTTCTAAAATAAAAGCAAGACTAGGATTTATATATCATTTAATTTTGCACACAAACAAATGGCAACATGCCTGCCGACACTGCAGAATACACACTAGCCCGAAGGCAAGACAAACTTCAACAAATTCACCCCACTATTCACGCCAATATAACGGCGGTATTTGAAATTACATATAGTAATGCAAACAGTAACAGATGGGCATATTCCGCTTCCCATTGTAAATGTTATATGAACTGACTTATTTTCATTCACCTTAATTCGCGATTTGTCGAGCCAATCTTCTAATATATGCATGTGCTCTTGTGGTAATCTTGTAGCAGCTACAGGGTCTTCATTGCACGCAAGGATGCCAGTATCATCTACGAATGTTCCCATTTCTGTGTACGGTGTAATTGGTATATCATCAGTGAAGACTTAATATAGGACTGGGTCTAAAACGCTACTTTGGGGAACCCCTGCGGTAATTGGCTGTAGTAATATATTTTGAAATTGATTTTGTACACTGAGTTTCTGAATATCTGGCAACTGTTTGAGGTGCCGGTGCAAAGACTTGAGAAACTGCATATCTCCATCATCATTTCCTACTTCAACTTGTAGTAGTGACATATTTTTGGCTTCCAGTTTTAGTAACTCAGTTTCAAAAAAACTACTGCCTTTGTTTGAAGGTCTCTTACAGGATTTGTTTTTAAGCTGACGTGACGTAAAAGGTCGGATAGACTCATTTAGCACTGGTTCTGTTACAATGTTAAATTAATTTTTCAGAATGATTCCGACATTTGAGTCTCATTATCACTGGCAAGAGATTCTTCAATTACACATCATCATCAGCGTCAAGGGTTAAACCTTTTGGTTTGTTCCGGTCTCACAGATTAGAGCTGGTCTCTCCAGCGTTTTTTAGGCCGTCCAACGTTTCTTCTTCCACATGTGGGCTGGTAATGGAGTAGTTGTTTCGGTATGCGAGAGTTGTCCATTCTATTGAGATGATCATGCCAATTGGATCTGTACTGGTTTATTTTTTCGTTTAGATTAAAGATATTTAATTCTTGTCTAATATCCTCATTACGTTTATGGTCCAGTAAAGTATAGCCAGCCGTATGTCGTAAGAATCTCATTTCAGCTGTTTCGATTCTTCTTGCTTGGCTTTTAGTAATCGTCCAATTTTCGCATCCGTATAGTAAAGCGGGAACGGCCATTACCTTATAAAACTTAAGGCGCATTTCTCTCCTTGTGTTTCCTAGATATCTTTTTATTGTTCCGCACATGTAGTTGAATTTCGCTATTTTGCTATTAATATCTCTTTGTTCTTCATATGTAATGTTGTATCCTAAATAGCTGAAACATTTAACTCAACTTCAATTACACGAGTTACAAAATCTTGTTCATTTTCTTCACTTTATATTTCCTGTTCTGATTCTTAGGAGAAATTTCTTTCGGTTTACTTGGAAGCAAAGTGTTTTTTATAAATATCATTAAAGAAAAGAACGCCCACATTCCTTTATATCCCGCTGCAGACTCTTGAGAGTCGCCTGGTTTTGCCTTGGGGTTTTTTCTAAATTCTTTCAGAAAGTAGTTTAATTTTTCCACTTATTTTTGGCATCTTCTTCTATAACCTATCAAAATTACACAATAAAATAACATTGTTAGACAGTAAACTTGTATAATGTGCGACTTGTGGATAAATTATTTTTGGAGTTAATGTTATATTTTCTTTTGTTTAGAATTTCCAAGACTGCGGTATCAATAATATTTATCGAAGTTTGTTCTGCTAGATGGAGTACTTTAAGAAAAAGACATATGCCTATTCCAGATGTAGCATATTTTGAAAATGTCGCCAAAGAATTTTATACGAAATAGGACTTCCCTAATTGTGTTAGGAGTATTGACGGAAAACATATAAGAATAAAATTTCCTTCGCCGTTTGGCAGTATGTTCTACAACTACAAAAAACATTTCCATAGCTTTATTGGCAATTACTGATGCCAATTATAAAATTTTAATGGTTGACGTGGGAGCCTACGGAAAAGACAGTGGCGGGGAGTATTTTAAAATTCACCAAGGACTTGAATCGGGTTAATAAAATTACCTGAAGGAAAAGAGTTGCCAAATCCTCAAATAAAAACACCTTTTATCTTGGTAGGGGATAAAGCATTGTCGCTGAAAACTTTCCTTATGTGTCTATTTCCTAGAAACCAACTTCAAGAGGGTTGCCAAAAGCTACATTTTAATAATCGGCTATCAAGGGCTCGAATGGCTGTTGAATGCTCGTTTGGAATTGCTGCTTTGAAATTCCGTATTTTGAATAAGGCCATAGAAACAACTGTCGAAAATGCTGTCCATATCGTTAAGGCAATAACTGTTCTCCATATTGTTATAATTGACTTGGACGGATAAAAAGTCAATAACACCACAAATAATACACTCTTAGGAAATTTGCAGCCTTCAAGAAATAGCAATCGTTTATCTAATGTAGCAGTAACTACCAGAAACAGCTTTTGCGAATAGATACTTTAGTCTCGAAAATTAATTTTATGATAATTTACTAATTTCTGATATCGATATATCATATTATATGAATATTGATATAACAAAGTTATCGAAATAGAGATTAATAATATACAAATAAAGTACTTATTTGATAAATCCGTGTTTTTTGACACAACATCCCAGTTTTGATCGACCACAAATGGATTTCTATAATGTCTATTAAATTTATTCTGGCCGTTTTTGTATTTCAGAAATTAGCTGCTCCATTGCTACAATAAGCGGACACCGCTCCAGAAATCGAACTTAGTTGATTTTCAAACCAAACCGTGCGGGCAACATTCAGTCGTCCGGTCGTACCGCCCGTTAACTAGAGCCTGTAACGATTTCCGCGCCTACTAGAAGGCAACCCTTAATACACATTTAGTTATTCACATGCTTATAGGACTTGTTAATATTTCGAAGTTCGCTTCGGTCAAAGCGGCGAAGTAGGTACTTGAGTTTCAAAAATTGGGGGGAAGGAAATTCTAAAAGACGGTTTCCGTAAATAGGACGGTTGAGTATTGTCGTCTTACCGGATGTAAATTCGTGAATAATGATCTATTCTTAGTGAATCGTTTGACGATTTGGAATTGATTTTCCGATTTAGAGTCGCTACACGCAGGAGCTCATTTTCCTATAGTTGGAGGAGAGCAAAAGCTCCAGGAATTAACTTTCCGATCCAGAGATTTTTGTGGTCAAGAAGATAATTTTTTTGTACGCCAGTTTCCATCAACTGGTGAGTTAGTTAATTATAGAAAGATTTGTTCAGTCTTAAGTCTTCCCCGAACTTTAATATTAATTTCTGATGTATTAATTTAGGCAAAATTCGCTCGGTGGAATAAGGTCAACTAAATACGCAAATATAGACGAGTACCTTGGGAAAGTTTTACAAGATCGACCAGATGGGCTTGGCCTCAATGATAAGAATTTTTGGAACCTGGCCGCAAAGATAGTCGTTTCCAATGCAACAAGGGAAGTGATTTTAATGTTATTTCGCTGTAAACTGTGACTACGTGTCCGTTATCTATAATTGCATCATCTGCGAGTCAGAATAATTTAATTGATTGATTGTGTAAAGGGATTGTAATCTTAGTGGTGTAATTGAGGGAATTTCTTGAAATTAATTAACATTATATTATGAAATTTAGTGGGAGAACAATTTTACGTACATTATATATAGGGTGCTCCAAAAGCTGAATTATATTGCGTTTTCAGGGTTTGGATTCCAGTAAGGTTTTTCTTGTCGGGTTACGATTACTGGTTTCCACGAACTGCGGAGGCCTCCTTTTTCGTATTATGCGCTAAAATTCTATTAATATAAGTTTATTCTGGGGAGCGCAATAATTGTCCTGACTTTGTTGGAGTCTCGCCCCGTTAATTTGGTTATGTTATTACCTGAACGTAAGATTGGGACTGCTATTTGCAATCTTACTTATTTTTGCAGAATTATAACTTGGGGATTTGTGTCTTATTTTAATTAAATGAGATTTTGGTTGCAACTTGTCTTTTATTTTACGACGAAATAACTAGAACTAAGTCTACCTAGAAGCACATATATGAGATATAAAGGTAGGTAATTATCTATCTTGGGGTCCGACTTCCCATTTACCATCTCGGATGAAGTTAGTAAATTATAAGTCGGTGGCGCCTATAAATTAATTGTTGGAACTTACCCCTTCTTTAATTGGGTTGCCGGGATTCTAACTTTTGTCAACTTGGTAATTTTCTACCTAAGCAGTGGCGTAGTTGCGAAGTGTTTTTTTTTGGTAATTCAGCTAATTTTTTATGTAGGAAAGATTAAAGGCGTGACAAGCCATATGGTCCACGCTAACTTATTTACATTGGTTTGTTTTTGTAACGGTCCGCCAGCCTCAAACGCGTCGCCAGCACCGCCTTTAGAACACGTCTAGCTAGGAGATGCTGTAAGACTTTGTCGAAAACGTTTCGCCGCGCACGCTTAATCGCCAACAACTTCGCCGCGGTATGTTTCTCTGCGACGTGATTCGCCGTCAAGAATGAAATATTGCTTGTTGACGAAGTATAAAATTCTTTACAGTTATTTTGATAAGCACGGCAGCAATACGACTATCCTTAATTCATAATTAATATCAACAAATATAAAGGTAAAGGGCGGGGATGGCGCAGTGGTAGAAGAGCCAAGCTTTGGATGTAATATTGTAACAGTCCCGGTCCTAATCTCTCCAGGGTCGGAAATCTTGCTAATTCCCTGGATGGTCGGTACTGGGACCCGGTCTCCACTTGCCGTTGGGGATCAAATTAATGGCACTCCTCGTGTTACGATTGCACTAGAGGAGTAACAAGATCATATACACAAAAAAATACACCACACACCAGCAGGCTAAGCACGGTTACGCACCAACACGGTAACCCGCAGAGTCGGACCCTGTTGTGCATTGCACAAACTAACTTAGCCTTGCCTCACACCAAAAGCGATGGCATTCTAAGGCCTATGAAAGCTTCATAAAAATAAAAAAATTATATAAAGTTAAATGAGTTAAGAGATGTATAAGTTGGTTTACTTCATATCAGAAATCAGATTGCTTCCATCAGAAGAATCTCACAGACCCCAGCCAGATTCGAATCCACGTCCCTTGGATAACCCCGCAGGATAACCACTAGACATGGATGCAATATTTCATTATAAAAGTTTTAGTGAAATAACTTTTCAATAGCAATAATTTATTATTTGTAAGGTATGAAATCAACCGCGAATAAATTTATTACATAATTATATAATCTATATTCCATTTATACCAATTTATAGTTGAAACCTTAGTACTTAACATTCATTTATACCAACCCGCGGACCTCTAGGACCTCTCCCGCGGCCGCTGTATTTTGTCAAAAGCCTCTTTTTCGTGTGGCCCGCGTAATGTTTCGTAAAAAAGCTCAAGGTCCTGTCGCGGCGATCGGTTTTACCAATCCAAGATACCAATTTTTTAGTGATTCTCAGAAAAATTACCTTCATGACCGCAAAATCTGTCACTGTCAGCCGAACGCTTCATAATTTTAAATAATAATTCAGAATATATACATCACTTTCTATTTTTTGTTTTTACTTGCGCTTTTATTATTATTATTGACCCTTAAGTTACCCGTAAGGTGGTAATATTTTCTACATCACTTTTTATCCTCACTTTTCCAAGTAATCAACAAAGGTTTACTTTTCATCGTTCTTTATTTTAATATCGACTTATTTAAACGAAGCAATATGAAATTGAGTAATACAACATCAAATTACGACTAAGAAGCAATATATAAAACATGAGCAACCAATTCAAAATTTTGCAAGGGTTTGCTTCAAGGAACATTTGTAGGATGTTACATTTCGATTGGTTCTCTTTATTAGTTTCGCTTATCGCAAAACTGATTGTATAATAGTGAACCTGTGACGCGCTATAGTAGGACCTATCATAATCCCAATAGCTCGTAGGTAATCACCGGAAGGGTAGTTATGGCCACCACGCCAGCTGGCTAACAGAATGAGGGGTACGTACCTGAAGTCTTGCCACACCGGCTCCAATGTCCTTCCCGCAGGAGTGGATTCAAGATTTCGTGCATCGAAAAATATACCCACTCCCAACTTGAGAATTAATATAGTGTCATTGATTTCATAGCTAAATTTGCAAAAATCACAGCTAATGTATTCCTGCGTTTCTTCCTGTTTTATTTTAAGATCATTTTCCTTATTATTTGCCCGCTCGTTCGGCATCTTGAGTTCGCGCTCTGTACTAATTAGTTTTTAAGATCATTTTCTATTTAATTCTGTAACTTTCACTTCTGCCACTATTTTCATTTCTTTGTTCCATTTTCATTATTTCCCCTCCACGATTAGCTTTTGGTATCCACTTTTGACCTTCTTTCCTTGCTTTCTTCTTCTTCTGCTCTCATCCTAATTTGTTTCTAAACATCCCTTTCTTATTTTGTTAAATTATTGCTGATAAATATCATTTCCCTTCTTATATATCTCTTCATGCGGTAATTCCTTGTCACTGGTGTACATCTTATATCACCGAATTTAAATCTCCTTTAGTACATGCATATTGTAGGTGCCTACTGCATTCGCCTGAATGTATACTACTAGTAGTATGGCTTCCTGAAATGTGTGTTGCCTAAGCATATATTGCGCGAAACCCTCTTTACTGGTCGTATTATGCAGATTTGCTTCATATTACAATGCTTCGTTAGTTGTGTATTCTGCTTTCTTCCCAAAATTTATACAAAATTTCACTCGAAAACACCCAATAATTGAATATATTTTTGAAGCACATAATTCTCCTGTTTACTCTACTACTCGTAACCCTGAACTCTCAATCAATTTATTACTTTAGATTAATATTCAAAATGACTTCCGCTATTTCTTGGTTGTTTTTGAGTAGGATAGAGGAGTGCCTCATACCCTACTCAAAAATTACCTTCTGACATGAGTTAGCACTTGCGGCTGCGAGCTTCTCCGATTCTGCTTTTTAAATCATCAACAGGAACAATAAGTGTTCGGTAAACCGCATCTGTAATTCTACCCTAGTAAAGGAAATTCTACGGAGTAAGATGATGGCTATGAGGGGGCCACGGGAAACTTTCAACTTACAAATATTTTTTTTAAAAGTGATTGCAACCAATGTGCTGGTGCTGCATCTTGATACCGCATACGCCATGTTGTATTTAAATTTGTTTCTTCAAGTAAGGAAGGAAATGTGCCACAAAGATAATTTAAACAGATTTCCTTTCTCAATTTCCCCAAAAAAATATGAACCAATAATATTTCCACCTAGAGTTCCAGATCACAAATTTATAAAGTATACTCTCTGAAAATGTGCAGTTCTCATACAGCATGGGTTAAATAGCGCGTAATGTTTACAGTTACGTATTACATCGACAAGACTCATGTTTTCCCCTATTTGTCTCTGTATTTATAGTGCGTCTTATATACGATAGCTTCTTATAAAGGTATTGGTGGCTGAGGAGAAGCTTTCTGGCTTACAAAAGTAACGGTGTGTCTTATAATCGGTGACGTCTTATATTCGATACTGTGATGGTATTGGAAAATCATTTTCTTCATGATCTTGAACCAAAGTTACAAGGTATCGATGAAACTGATTTGCTCTATTTTTATGTGCAACTAAAAGTTGGCTTACTGCTAGCTGCCTGTAGAGTGCTCTTCAGCTAATACATGTGGATCTTCAGAAATAGCTTAAGTACGACAATTTCGTTTAATTCGCTTGTTGCTGTTCTGCCGTAACCTCTTTTCTGTGGTTACCAATATTCCTTTAGCTCTGTTTCCAGCTTCTGAAAAATGTCACAAGCAGGGAACTTTCAGTGTGGGTATCTTTTAGTATACTATCTTGCAGCACCCGAAGCATTTTTACAACATTCACCAAAGATTGATATGGATTTGTCGGTTTCTTCTGAGTTCGAATACATTATTATTCAAACTTAGTTTAAGTTGAAGGAGCTTTACCTAAGCAGCAAACAGTCAAGCCCATCGAACAGGCGTCTCTGATTCTTAATACCGCCATTAGAAATTTAGACATAGCTTGTAGTATGTATTTTGTGTTGTCTATTTCTGACATGTTAGGCTCATACTACCTTGCGAATTTCTTGTACAAATATATAATCAATAAGCAGTTTTGCAATGTTTGAAATACACATGCAACTTCGCCATGGCCGGTCCCAAAATCCAGATGAGAAAGGGTGAGGGTTCCGCTGGTTGGTATAGCACGCTGCCGGCGGGTAAAAATCAAAGAATGTTGACAGCACCAGACCAAAGGAATGAAAAATTCGTCAGATAAAGACAGTCACCGGGTGGTTGTAATCCACACCTCGCCTATAGGGCGCCACAACGGTTACGGGGGGGGGGGCAATTCTGTATTCAATGAAACCGCCAGACAAAGCAAGAAATGAGAATGGAGAAAGAAAGGAATAAGAATAGTGACTTGGAATATAAGATCATGGTACAATAAAAAGCAAGAAGCAATAATGGAATTGGAATGAGAGAAAATTGACATGTGTGCACTAACCGAGACTAAAAGGAAGGAAATGGCATTATACCATATCAAACTTACACTTTAGTGTATAGTGGAGTCGATAAGTCAACCAGGGTTAAAGAATGTGTGGGGATAGTAATTCACAAAAGTTATGACGATGTCATCGAAGACTATAACTTTGAATCAGAAAGAATCTTACTAGTAACACTGAAGTTACGCAACACCAAAATACACATCATAAGTGCATATTCCCCATAAGTATGTAAATCTAGAATAGATATTTTATAGTAGGTAAGTCGCAGGAAACTATTGATCAGCTACCCTGAGACAACCCATAGATTATTTTAGGAGATATGAACGTCTGAATAGGAACTAACAGTATACCTGGAGTAAAACAAAGAGAAAGAATATATATAATGACAACGGTGATATGCTTGCACAATTCTGCACAGACAACAACTTAAGAATTAACAACACATTTTTTTAACATAACACGCAGTACCTATGAGTACAGATGGCAGATCACAAGAGGAAGCAAATCAGTCATAAACTATATTATAACAAATTGTCACATTTATCCATCCCAGATAATACATGTTAGAATCCTAAATTCATACGACATAGGGAGTGATCATAAGTTACAACAGGCTAAAATTCGAATACAATTACAAACATGCAAACGGAAAGAACCTGTCTACAAAGAAAAATTAAACTTTGAACAACTAGAGGATGAAAGTGCAACAGAATACCAGAGAAGATTGAGAAATCGCATCGAAAACAACAACGAAGATCCAAAAACTCAATGATCCAAAATAAAATCCAACATAATAAGTGCCTCAAAGGTGGCACTAGGAACAAGAAAATAAATATTACACAAGAAACGAAACATCGAACACCATGGTTCTTCCCAGAAGTAACACGGCTACAACTAAAAGGAAAACATATCTAAAATATCAAGAAGTCGGAACAATCGAAGAATATGAAAATTACAAGTCGGTTAGAAATAATATAAATGCAAAAATTAGAAATATCAAACAAAATTACTGGGTTAAATATACAGGAGGTTTACAAAGAGATTATATCGACAACAGAAATAAATCTAGAGAATGTTACGTACCTAATCAAAGAAAGGAAATAAACGAATATGTACAGAACACCAGCATCCCTGACGACACAGGGTTAGATTGCTTTAGGAAAATATACACTACCCAAGAGACAACAATAGAAGATGGACGTTATACGAGTAATAGTGAATATTCACAAAGAAGAAGTTACTAACGAAATTAATTCATTAAAAAATAGAAAATCACCGGGTGAAGATGATCTAACAAGTGAACAAATAAAATACGACGGGGGAGGGGGGGGGCTAGAAGAACAACTAACAGCACTAATACAAAACATACTCCAAACATCGACGATACCGGATGAATGGAAATTTAGCACTACAATCCCAATTTTTAAAAAGGGAGAAAAGCAAACTCCGGTTAACTATGGAGGAATTAACCTACTAAACTCCATATTGAAAGTTACAACTAAGATCATAACCAGAAAGCTTTGGTCTTATATTGTATTGAATGCTTTTGTATTGGCATAAGAGGCAACTGTGAATCGTATTTTCATTAGCAATAAAGATGTATTTATTTGTTTATTTGCAAAAAACTTGTAATTTTTTCGACGCTGAACTGTTGTCAATTGTATATCTGAAAATTTGTAATTTGAGGTTATGTGTTTGTTTACATGTCAAAAGTTAAATAAAAGTTTTAAAAGTTAAAAGTGCTTTACTCACCTGTGCTACAAATAATTATTATCAACAATTACCAGTGTTTCGAAGTTATATTATCAACAAATAAATACGATTTAATCCGATCTACGAATATAAAAGTTTGAAAAGTTTTTTCACTTACCGAATAATTTTTGAGACATCCAGTGCGACGACAACAATCAATAAAATACCAGCAGTGCTTCGTGTATATGAACTAAATACTGGTCATCATTTAAAACCAAGGATCTATGAGTTTATTACTTGGGATTGATCGATGGGATCTTAACCTATATCAAATTGGGTGATCATATTTGGAACAACGACTTTATTACTACAAGAGGTAAAAGCCATTTATTTACCTGGAAGCAGGGAGAACGTGGACGATCCAATCAATATTTGAGAGGCCATTGAAAACACCAAAACAGAATAATCAAGAAATTGGAACATTGTTGTTATAATTTTATTAACATATTTGGAAGCATAAGTACACAGGTGTGCATTATTTTATTTGGTGATATTACAGTGAAGTTTAGTACACTTGTTATGAACGTAAATTTTGGGCATAGTAACGTGGTGCTTTACATTTCAGCACACTATATTTCATTTCATTTTCACCTAACACACAGCAATATATGTATATAACAGATTTTCTACGGCTACTGCCGCCTCTCCGTCCCCATCTTTGCAACTCCTTCTTGGTCGTCCTCTCTTTCTGCTTTCCAACGGAACCCATTCCAGTATCCTTCTAGGCCTATTTTCGTGCAAACCCATGCCCAAACCATGTTAACTGTTTTCTTCCTCTGTGATGTTGGTATCCCTCCCCATGTTTCTCCTGATGGTTTCGTTTCTTACTTGCTCAGTATATGATATTCTGCAGCTCCTCCTTAGACAGTCCATTTCGGTAACCAATTTACTTCTATTCTTCCTGCTCAGGTCCCACACTTCTGCGCCATAGATGGTTACGCTTTGCACAATGCTTTTGTAGAGTCTTTTCTTGGTTTTTTTCTAATACTCTTCTCCCACCATACCGAACTTAGAGACCTTATCACATTCCTGCCTTTATTAACTCGTTGCATAATTTCCTCGTCGCTATTACCATTTTTATCAAAAATTACTCCTAAGTATTTACATCTCGCTACCCCTTCGTTTTCTAGTGGCAAATAGTTCAGTTCACTGATACCAACCGATGGATGTTCATATTTTTTTTAATTTTTTTGTTGTTAGCCCTGCGCTGTCGTATTCTACCTTTAATTTCTTCACCATATAGCTTAAATCATCCTGGTCTTCTGCAATCACCGCTTGATCGTCGGCGAAGTATAAACTAAAAAGCATGTCATCTCCCACTCGTAGACCCATATTCTTGCATTTTTTTACCCACTCTACGAGGGCTCTGTCTAAATAAATTTTGAAAAGTGTGGTGAATAGACTGCATCCTTACCGAAGACCTTTTCTTATGTTGAAAGTCTCAGTAAAAGTTTTCCCGTTCTTTATTGTTGTTAAATTATTTCCATGTAGCTGCCTGGTAGCTTGTATAAGCGTAGGTTCTATGTCAAGTTCCTTCATCTCTCTCCACAATCTAGCTGTTGGTACACTGTCATATGCTTTTTCAAGGTCTATTAGAGCTATGTGTGTTTCTCTGTTTCTTTGTACTCTTTTTTCCAGTACTAACTTCATCAAGAATAAGTTATCTATTGTGGAGCGGCCCGCTCGAAAACCCGCCTGTTTTTCTGGTTGCTTTGTTTCTATTTCTTTTTCGATAAGGTTCTTTAATATTCCTGAGGATATTCTGTCTAAGGTATTTATAACTGTTACTCCTCGATAGTTTGTTGGGTCATTTTTAGGTCCTTTCTTATATATGGGAGTTATATAAGATGTTTTCCACTCTTGTCGGATATTCTCCCCATTAATATATCGTTGGTTACGGTTTTCAGCTGGTAATTAATATTTCTGGTGCGTACCTTATCAGTTCTGGGAAGATACCTACTGGTCCAGGAGCTTTTCTCAATTTTGTTTGCATAACAGCTTCTTTCACCTGATCTACCGCTATACGTACTAGTCTTCCATTACGTACGTCTTGCTCTTCTCAATAATCAAATAATCAAAATAATATTAAATAAATGCGAAAGAGGCTAACACATGGGAGTGGAACATGTATCAAGAATGCAAAACAACAGAATCGCGAAGATATCAAGAGACTTACGACCCAGAGGAAGGAAGACCACAGAAAAGATGGAGGGACTCTCTGGAATATACAAGCTAATTAATAATATATATAAATATGAAAGAAAAAGAAGAAGATACACATGAATGATTCTTTCTACACTTGAAGATGTTTAGTAATGGTTGGTCTTCAGTGGTCTAGCAAAAAAAATGTTTATATAAATAAGAATATCTTAAAATGTTAAGTTTATATTCTTATGTACAAAGATTTCTTACTACAGTAGCTATGCAGTTGTTGGATACCTAATATACAGATTGGTGGCGGCTACTAGGAACATATGGACATGCATGACACTCACGCCTGTGTTTTTTAAAAAGTAATATTACAGTTACTGGCTTCGTAGAAGGGTACAATGAGCCACTTGCTGTGAGTGCTAAGAGATGCCAGGTAGATCTGCATGACCAAGATCTCGCTCTGTATAAACAAACAATAGCAGCAACACTGTCAAGTCAATTAATGATTACGAAAATAAAGGCACCAATATTATTTCTTAACTTAGGTACTCGTAATTAATAGCACTGTAATAAATGTGACATTATTTTACAAACAGTCTAACTAACTAAGAATAAACCAGAGGAGTACCAAGAAAATTAAAATATTAAAACATCAGGCTCTGCCAAAGTCTTAAAACAGGGAGTGGATTAAACGGATAAATAATAGAATTGAACAAAAACAAGTATTCAGTAACACCCAAACGAATACAATTTCAACATAATCCTTTATAATAAAAATTCTACAAATTTCCTCTTTCTGCTAAACAGTAGCCCAAATGATTGTAAAATACAGTTCTTATATTACGAAGCATTTCAGGAGTAACTGTAGTAAACTCTTCTTGTATTTTGATTTGCAGTGCGTTCAACGTTCTTGCCCTGTCTTCTATGAAACCATAAATTTTAGATTTAATATAACCCCAGAGAAAGAAATCGTGAGGAGATAAGTCTGGAGATCATGGTTTCCACAAGACTGTACCGTGTGTTGCAGTTACACGATTGGGAATAATATTATTTAAATATTCACGTACTGGCAATGTGTTATGGGCAAGACAGCCATCCTGTTGAAACCAAATTTCCTCAAATTGGACTCCTGGTGTTTGACGTAAAGCTGGAAAAAAGGGCCAATAATATTATCGCCCAGCATGCCACTCCAAACATTTAGTTTCTGTAGGTATTGGGTACCCCAATTATAATGGCTGCGTGGGTTATGTCGCGACTTGCGACGAGCAATTGAAGGATTGTGCCGTCCATTTATTGGAAAGATTGATTCGTCCGTAAAAAGAACGTTCCTTTCAAAATTTAGGTTATTATTTGATTTCTCCATTACGTCTTCACAAAATTGCATTGGCTTTATTTTATCGGCGGGGTAGATTTCTTGAGTTTTTACAATTTATAGGAACGATATCCGTTTTGCTTCAAAATTTTTCATAAGAAGTATGGTGCAAATTAACCTGTTCAGCAATCTGTCTGGAAGACTGGCACGAATTATCTTCTACAGCAGCACAAATTTTTAATTCGTCAAGTTTGTACTCCTCAATTTTAGGTTGAGCCGTTTTTTTTTGTGGTTTTTGGGAGACAAACATCCTTTTTTCTCAAAATTGCAAATTGCAATTGTATTGTAGTAGTGCCTGGGATGGGACTAAATAAATCTCTTGTTTGACGCACTGTATTGCCGTTGTAGATTCATTTAATAACCTGCATTTTCTCATGCAACTCGTATGTATTCATTGTAACAAAAATAGATTTGACAACAAAACAAACTAACAGCGCCCTTATTTAAAAAAATATATACAGGTGCATAATGAAAAGGCATGATTGTCATGCATGTCCGTATGTTCCTAGTAGCCATCACCAATCCGTATAGTGAGAATGATAAGCATAACTGCATAATTACCTAAAATGTCCTGTCATTAATATACGATGTTGAATTAAAATGTGGAGTCATGATGACTGATTGTTAAACAATCATTAGATAATGTTATGAATGCTTAAATTAATCAGTAAACTGCTGCTTAATAGGTCAGAGGTCCGACAGAGCATTCGTAATTTGTTCTTACAATAAGAATAAGAAAGTATGAAACTCCCTTCAGTTTATTGAATCTTAATATAAACACATGACTTTTCTCAATTTTATTTATATTATTATAAATTACAATGTTGAAGATTATTTTATGTCAGTATACTATTTTTAGAATTGCTATACGATAATAATGTATTACAACATTTTGCTGATTGCTCATGCCAGGCAGTAGGTCCGGTCAGTTTTATGATTAGCGCAATATTTACACTAGCACAAGCATTTTTTAACTGTATTATAGAAGTATTTTTCATACATTTTAAGCATGATTAATAAGTAACAAATAATAATTTTACCAATTCCTTAGCTAATTCATCTGATATTTTCGTGTGACAGTATCGAAGTTATGCAAAATCGTATTTTTATTTTGATTAAATATAAACAAATCTAATAATTTTAAGCTCAACATTGTGTTAGTTTATATCGTGTTACGGTCCAAAAAAGT
>JABXWE010029506.1:0-16606 GCA_014611495.1 Limonius californicus
CCCACCCACAGACAGACATTTTTTAAAAACCACTTTTTTGGGTTCCTAGAGACCCAAAACGGATATATCCGGTAAAATCTCGATTTCGAAAATTTTCATGATTTCAATACTTACCCTATACCTATAAGGTATGGGAAAGTAAAAACGAAACTTTGGTGAGCGTCGCTAAGCAACGTGCAAGGACACATAGATTTTTAAGCAAATTTCCCGATTTATGTTGACCAATCAAAGAGTAGTTAATAAATACTAAAATTTAATTAAATCTTATTTATTAAAATAACTTTTCTAGATTCTGACATTAAAAACATATCCAAAATACATATCAAAAAATGCACGTTTTGATATCTCACAGGACCAATCTTCAATTTAAGATAAGGAAACTTATATACATTTATATTAAATTTTCCTATATTTATTAAAATAAATTAAAAGATTATTAAAATCATAGTAACGTGTTCTTTTAACACTCAAACACAAAATAGTTTTTCCATTTTTTCACAAGAAAAAACTGTTCCAAAAATACATATTTGTTAACATTTGTCGATACAAATTACAAAAGTATTAATATTACATTATTTACAGATAAAGAAAACTCAAATAATATTGACAAACAACACCTTCATATTGATGAAAACAAAAACCAAACAAACTTGTGATCTTAAGAAACCAGGATGAACAGCTCAACGCTATCAAACGTCACATCGGAAACTTACGACTGTAATCACACAGAAATATTGTAATTGTTTTCATTACAACATAACATTCACTCATATATATTTTTTGTTCCAACGTACACCATTCGATGACAAAATCAAAAATATCATAAGAATCCTCAAGTTAATTTTTTAAATATTTGCAAAGAAAAGCATAAATAACAGTTAATTAACAACAAATATCAATTATAACCGCGAATACCATAAACAATATTTGATAGTCTAAGCTACACGACATACGTTTACTCTAACAAAAATCATCATGGGTCTACTTGTTCATGTTTGTTTTGGAAACCTTTTACTGTTCAGCTAAGGAAAGTTGTTTATTCAAAGAATTTCAGGTAAATTCGCCTCTGCAGATTCGTTTCGACAAAATCATAGACAAGCAGAGAAAGCGCGCTGTTCGGGAGTTGAACCCGAGCGTTTGCTATTATAATCTAAAGTTGGGACCGGATTTTGTTATTGATTGCTTTTTGTTCAGGGGGCACTAAATGTATTTACTATTAATTGTGTTTTACAATAATTTTGATATCTATTTCTTAATATTGCAATTATTTACATTCTGCTTAGTTTCACAGTAAGCTATAGGAAACTTCCTAAAGCTTTAAACAAACCACATTAATATTGCTCTACAGAACAAACCAATTTATGTGTTGACTGAACGCTAAGGTAGTTCGGAACTCCTATATTGATTCCTGAGTTCTCGTTCGTTCCTAAAAGGTAATCCAAGGATAAAAAGCAACTGTTGTACGAGATATATTCTTAATTTAAAAACCACATTATACACAATGTTAGAATTGTAAAAAAATCAAAAGTAACAAATAAGTTGAGGTTTTACGGGGTATTCTCATAAAAAATGTGCATATATATTTATTTAAGACAAACACTCACACATTAACAGATTTCATGGAAATCAAAATAATTAATATATTATCTCTCCCATGACTTTTCCCTGACATTAGTTTGCATTAACAGAATCACAGAGATAGTTACATGATACAATTTCAAATACATAACCTCACTTATCTGGAGTAATTATATTATTATTAATATTTTAAAACGTTAGTAAAGCATGAAGTTATTAGAAGCTACTATAATATTCTGCTGCAAAGTATTTTATAGCAAAGTCTTATTTTCAATAGTCGAAGATTGAATCACTTCTAGTACATTGTCTTGGCCAACATGCGGACCAATTGAAAGTTTAAGCGTAAAAGCTCATAAGTCCTTTCAAAGAAACTTTAATAAAGTGACAATGCTAGTCTGGGAAAACCGGAAATAAACTTAATTAAAAGCAAGGAGAGGAAAGAAAAGTTTCACTTATAGAATATTGCTGTTGTGCTACCCATTACTGCCATCTATTATAATAATAATTCATCATCATCATCATCATCAACCCATCTGCGTCCACTGTTGGACATAGGTCTCCCTTGTGATCTTCCATTTCCTTCTGTCTTGTGCAAAGTTGATCTAATTTTCGGCCACTCTTTGTCATCTGACCACCTTGTGGGAAGTCGCCCTCTGCTTCTGTTGAATTGCCAGGGTCGCCATGTCAATATTTTCTTCGTCTATCTGTTATCTTTGGTTCTCGCAAGGTGCCCTCCCAATTCCTTTTAAGTTGGTTATGTGTTCTTCTATGTCTATAATTCTCGTTGTTTTTCTTAACCATTTATTTGTATTTTTGTATCTTCTGGTTACGCTCATCATCAATCGTTCTATTGCCCTTTGAGACATTTTGGGTTTATTCACTGTTCTCTTGGTTTGCGGTAAAGTTTCGGCTCCATAGGTTATAATGGGCATCACGCATTATTCGTAAACTTTTCGTTTTAAGCATATTGGATACCGGTCTCTTAATATATGTCTTAATCTACCAAAGAACAAGAAAGCACAAAGAAAATAGACATGGATTAGCCCTGATGGCAAAACTATAAATGAAATAGATTATATACTGTCTTCGTCTATAGAACTGACCCACGATGTAACAACGCTAAACACATTTAATACAGGTAGCTACCACTGAATATAATTGCAAAGATAATATCTGATGGAACAAAAAATAGAAGTAAATACACAAAACATAAAAAGATCCTAATTGACACATACAGGGTGTCCTTTAAATACCTTAAAAGCTTCAGGTAGCACCCTTCTGTAAGAAATACAGTCCTCAAAAACACTAACACGAACTTCCTATAGTGCTTAGTTTCCTCACACGAGACACTTAATGAATATTATACTTGGCAACGTTGACGATGTCTTTGCATTTATGGAGAATTTAATTAGTAGGCCGACATTACATGAAGCATTTTGACAAATGTCGAAAAACAAATTTTCTACTTTTCATCACAATACCATGGCCTTGCACTGTTGTCAAATGTAGTGTTTACGAAATTTATCATTTTTAACAGTACTTTCAGAAGAGCAACTAGAGCGTCAACTCAATATTAATCTTTACATAATCAAGTGGCAGTCAGTCATTTATCGGCAGATACGTGCAACATTAAAGTTCTCGTTATTGTTTCCATGAAATTCTGTTTTAAAGATATGAACTTTAACACTCTCGTACACGAAAACTAAGCTCCAAATACCTACTTTTTTTTGAAGATTTGTATTAAGTATTCATAAAGGAAAAATTCTACCTGAAGCTTTTAAGGCATTTAAAGGACACCCTGTATATACTCCGGAAAAACAAAGAATTGTACAGCGAAAAACTCAGTGGCGGCTTGTACTAAAGGGCACAAGGGCACGTGCCCACCCAACCACCAAGATAAACACAGAAAGAAATTCGCATGTAATTCAGTGCATTATTTTAATTTCATTATTTTAACGATGGTATCGAATTTTCCTTCCTCACCACAAGCGCGGCTAACACGCTCAAAACTATTTTCCGGGGAACGCTCTGATGTGTTCCTATTTAGAGGATGATTCGGTTGCCTATCGGTTATCTTCGCTATACGCGATATACCAGGCGAATTGGGCGCCGAGTGATTCGTTCCCCATTTGCAGTCAACGTTTGAATTTGGACTTTGGAGCGATGTTTTCGCGCAATCGCGCGTTTGGATTCAAAGACGAAAGTGACGTTTTTAATGATGGAAGTTAATTGTGTGCAAAATATCGACTGAACGCATTGGCGGTCCTATCAATAGAAAAGAAGTTCGTCCAGTCTATCCTGGATTTTGACAACAAAGTCATAGACGTCTTTTTTAGCATGAAAAATAGGAGAATGGATTTAATGTACAAAACACAGGTAAGTTTTTTCTTGTGCCCACTCTCTTTCTTAACTCACGAGCCGCCACTGGAAAAACTACAAAAATCACATGAATAATGTCGAAGATAATAATAAAGATTTATATCAGATATCACAAAACATTACAACTGTACTTACAAGGGTGGCAATAGATAGAGAAAAAAAGACGAGAACTAGAAAAAGTAAAATATCAGACGACACGAAAAGAAGAAGAACGGAGATTACTATACCAAACAGGACAATATGCCACACAGATCAATGCAGACAAACTCGAAAAATGGCAAGAGCAATTATTCGCGAAGATCTTGAAGAAAACTACAGACAAATTGCGGAGAATGTCATAGAAAAATAAAAATCTTAGATGTCTTAAAACAAACGAGGAGGAACAACAAATAGTGGCTGTAAAAGACGAAAATGACCTCCAGCAAACACAGATAACAAAGTAGTTAATATAGGCTCCGAGGATATCCCAGAAATAAATGACGAAGAAATTATCTTTGCTATTAATAAAATCACTAAAAAATAATAAAGCACCTGGAGAAGATAACATTCTGCAGAGGCAGTAGTAATACGCTATTATAATAATCTTATTCAAAAACAGCGACAGCAATTTATTTAAAAACTACGGACCAATAACTCAGCCATCTCAGGTATACAAGATATTTACATGAATAATATTAAATCGAATAGAAATTAAGCTGAAATATTATCAACCTGTAGAACAAGCAGCAAACCGAAAAGGTTGTAGTACATGTGATCACCTATTAACGGTAAAGATGCTAATAGAGAAATCAACAGAATAGAACCTTCCACTACACTTGGCGTTTGTTGATTATGAGAAAGCCTTTGACTCCATAGAGCATTGGGCAATCATGGAAGAACTGGACAAAACACGTATAGACCTCCGGCACTAAAATCTACTGAAAACCATATATCAACGAGCGACATCGATAATTAGACTACATGAAAACTCACAGAAATTATATATTAAAAGAGGAATACGACAGGGCGACACAATATCGTCCAAACTATTCATATTAGAAGGGATGTTTAAAAAATTAGCATGAGCAAATGTAGGAGTCAACATCAATGGCGAAAGACTCTCCCACTTGAGATTCGCCGACGGCATAGTACTAATCGCTGAAACGGAAGAAGATCTGAGAAAAATTAAGAATTAGAAAAAGAAAAAATTAGAAAAAGATCAAGCAGCATCGGCCCAAAAATGAACTTGGAAAAAACAAAAATAAACCTACACATTATAATAAATGGCAAAGATATATAAAACGTCAAAAACTGTTTATACCACATGTACATATTATACACATTGAAATAAGCAAACGAAACAAGGACACTGAAATCGCAAGAAGAAGGCGATTAGGCTTTCCCACATTGTGAAAAATAAAACGATTCCACTACACCTTAGGGCAAGAATATTCGACGAGTGCGTACTACTAATTATAACATATGGAGTATAAAGGTGGACTCTCACAAGACAATGGAAAGAGCGATGGTGGGCATTTCACTAAGGGACCGCAAACAAAATGAATGGGTCAGAGAAACAACAAAGGTTACCGACATTATATAGAGAATTACATAGATGAAATGGAACTATGCTGGCCATGTCGCAAGATTGAAGGACCACCGATGGAACAATAAAATCATAAACTGGAAACCAAGTGGCAGGATTGAAATGGATAACAGATGCACAGGATAGAAAGAACTGGAAAATAAAGAGGGAGGCCTATACTCAATACTGGACGCGGTAGGGCCTATAAGAAGAAGAAGAATCTACCAAAAGCCGCTTATCCTAGACTTATCCTTCTGGTAACTTCACATGTTTGACTATCTCTGCCCATTTTAAAAATATGTTCAAGATATATGTACGCGTCAACTTCTTCAATTTTTTCCTTGCCAACCATTATCATCCCTTCTATGACAAAGTTTGTCATAATTTTTATTTATTTGGACATGATTATTTTAACGTCTTTTTTCTCTGAAGCATGTATAAGTTGTTGTAACATTTTTTTAGCATTCTTGAGGTTATCAGATATTATCACGATATTATCTGCGAATCGTAGATAATTAAATCTTTCCTCTTGTATGTTTACGCCTTTGTTGTTCCAGTCGATTTCCTTCATAATGCTTTCTAGTACTGTCGTAAAGAGTTTCGGGGACACCTTGTCTTACACCCCTTTCAATATTGAAAGCTTTAGTTTCTGCGTAGCGTTATCGTATATATTTCTTATTAGATTTGCATATCCATAGTCAATCCTATTTTCCCACAACGCCATCATTATGGCCCATATCTCTATGCAGTCGAAGGCTTTCTAACAGTCGATACATATTAGTACCAATGGTAAATATGTTCAATAATTTTCTCCTAGGGTTTTGATTATATGCAAATGATCATTTGTACCGTATCCTAAACGGAATCCTGCTTGTTCTCCTGGCTGTGAAAAGTCGAATTTTGTTGTTAGCTTCTTGGTTATTATTTTCGTGAAAAGGTTATACAAATGTGTTAACAAGCTAATAGGTTTGTAGCTTTCTAGGCAAGTAACGTCTCTCTTCTTATATATCAATATCATTATTGGGTTGCTCCGCTGTGTTGGGGCAATAATTTCTAAGTATTCATTAAATAGCGTTTGCACTAATTGCAGCAACTTGTCTCCTCCCATTTTCACAGTTTCTATAACTAGACCATCCTCTCCTGGCACCCTGTTGTTTTTCATTTCTAATAGTGCTTGAACTATATCTGTAATTGTGATATCCATTAATCCTTCGGAACCTTGATTTATTACCATTCCTCTATTCTCCATTCTATTTGTGTTTTCATCAATTTTTCTACAAGTATATAATTCGCGTAGAATTCCTCAGTTATTTTTAGGATTTCGTTTCTGTCGACTGTTACTTGCTCTGTTTTATTTCTCATCTTGTATCATTCTCGTTTTCCACTTGACAAATGTCTGTTCATTACTTTCATGCTCTTGTTATTTTCGATTGTGTCCATGACCACCTGCACGTTATGTTTACCAATATCATCTCATTTTATTTAGTTCTCTGTATCTTTCTGTATTTATCTCGCCAGTAGTTCTTACACGTCTACGTTCTTCCATTATTAGTTTTGTACTTCCACTGACTTTGCTTACATTTTCAGCCTCTTTGTACAGTTCTCTCTCGCACTGTGCTTTATCGCTTCTAGAATCTACTTTCTTCAGTTGTAAAATTTTCGGGGCACTTTGCTATTGTTCTTTAATAATTTTCTAAACATTCTTGTGGGTTCCATTTCGTTTATGTTGTATTCTGACTCATCTTGTTTCTCTCCTTCTTTAGATTAAGTGTTACGGTTGCCCTTACCATTCTATGATCGCTATCAGTAGAGCTGTTTAGTACGGTAACATCGTGTATTATTAATTTTTTGTCTGTTAATATGTAGTCTATTTCATTTCTCGGTTTACCGTCTGGGCTTAACCAACTCCATTTTCTAGTAGGTTTCTTTTGGAAGAGGGTGTTAATTGCATACAGCCCATGCTGCACTAGGAACTTCAACAACATTTTCCCCTTCTATTGCGTTGGTCAATTCCATATTGTCCTGTTTGAGTTTCTGCCTTGTCGTCCTTCTTTCCTAATTTGGCATTAAAATCCCCTATTATAAGATAATAGTAGAATGGTTTTGTATTCATTGCTGTAGTAATCTCTTCGTACAGATCTTCTACTTCCCCGTGGTCTTTGTATGACGTGGGCGCATAAACTTGGATTATGCTAAAAATTATTATTATTATTATTATGTCAAATTACATAAACTACTCTCGATGTTATGCTTTTGATCTCTACCACTTTAGTTGCGTGTATTTTGTGAATGAATAATCCAACACTTCCAACTGTCGTTTCTTCTTCTCCTTTATAGTAGAATATGTTTCCTGAGTTGTCCAACTTTCTCCTTTTCTTCTAACCTCATCGATTCCTACAATGTTCCATCGAATGTGAGATAGTTCTTCTTCCATTTCTAAGAGTTTTTGTTTTGATGACATAGTTCTTGGATTGTTTATTTTGGTAGCCTACCGGGGATTCTCTGCATCCTCTGTACTTCGCTCCTGTTTCCAACCGCTACCGTAGTCGGAGCAGAAATACCACCGGGAACTGAGGGGCGCTTCTTTCTTTAGTACTTCATTTCATATTTGGGGATTTTAAACTCTAATAATTAAATGAAACAAAATTGCTGATATTTTCACGGATTAGAACTACTTTTGGATGATGTATTAACAGTAACAGCATATACGGAAATTAATTCAGGATAAATAAAGCAGTTTCCTTTCAGGGATAGAGTTGCTTTATTTATCCTGTATTAATTTCCGTCGTTATGGAAACGAATAGTAGGTAATAAATTGAGTTGCCTACATTTAGGCGCTTCTTAAAGAATATTTGAGAAGCTTTATCCCCGAAAGGAAACACTTTTGACCATACATTAATTAACAAAAAATGTTTGTTTTCATGAATACTTTAAACCCCAGAAGTTTGTCCCTGCGATTCATTAACACCCTGTATATACCTACTAATATTTAAAAATGTTGTAATACTATGCTAAATATCCAAATTGTTGTAATCAGGAAGACACTCACCCAATTTGCGGAAAAGTAAAATCCTTTAACTCCTTCTGGAAGCTCTGCGTAGACATATCTTTTCTTGGTATCGTTGGCGTGTTCTTGCTGGTAGGTGCCACATGGCTGTAGTTCAATGTCCTTTAGAACCTGGATTTGGAAAAAATTGTTGTCATTGAAATCATTATTTACTAGTATCTACCTCAAATTAGTTATTTTAAGATGTTGCAGTTGAGCAAGTATGTGCGTATGTACCATAGAATCTACCATACAGCCAGAAAGATCACCCGAATCTAGCATGTTGCTCTCTAGGGCAGATTCTAGGCATCAACATAGCGCAGAATAATATACCAGCAAGGTCACTTCAGTTTTTCTAAAATGATCTACATTTTCATCGACTTGTAGAACACAAAGGGTATGCGTATGCGTGGATGTTTTGTTCGCAGAATGATATCTAAAAAGATTACTTGTGACGTTTGTTTAGTTTTCCCGAATTTGAATTTGAATGGTCGTTTCGATTCAATCCATTACGTTACCTTTCGGATATCCCGAAAGTTGCCTCTGATTAGCTGTGTACTGATTACAGAAAGTTTTCCAAGAAATGGTACCGAGAATCGAGTTTTTCCAAATCGGCACCGAGAATCTCAGCTAAACCCTGGTAGAATATGGACTTGGTGTGCTTGGTAAAATTAGGGTGGGGTTCCAAGTTGTTGTTGTAAATTTAACGTGCACCCTTTTGTTCGTAACAAAACTCGACAATTAAGTCGGATAGTGGGTATACAAAAGTGAATAATATACTGGAGAATATCGTACGGTTTCCCCTATCCCACGGTTCTGACAAAAATAACTCCGTTACCCTTTTCATTGTATCCCTGAATATTTATCGCTCTAGTGACGCAGTTTATCGTTTTTTGGTGTTTGAAACACGTAGTTTTCTTGGTATTTTCTCCCTTCTTTCAAATAAATCTTGATTGCACAAGTGATAAAATATGGTGCAACTTGACGCTACTAGGCCACTGACCCTAGCCCAGTGACGTCAGATTAGCTTCCGCCATCTTGACGCCGACTTAACATAAAAACTCTCCTATTAGTGAAGATTGTAGTGTTTCGATTTGTGAGACGTAAAAGTAGTTGTATTTCTAAGAAATAGAACAACCTTGGGTGCATATTGTTTTGGAGATTTATTAATATTCTATTTGTGTTGCAAACGGAGCTGATATTAGCTACACAGTTTCTTTTTTATATTACTTTAAATGTGATAATTAATGGAGGGTCGAGTTACAGATACGGACGTTTCGAGGCCCATTCGTTATATATTTAATTTAAGACGGGAGAGACTCTGGTCCTTATTTGAACGTTCTTGGCTTGCTATTGTACAAACCCATTCATTTCATATATTTATAACTATTGTGTTGATAGTGCAATGAAAGACATAACTTCGGGGCACATGTTTTCTAGGTCAGTGAAGCTTTGTAAAAGCCCATTGTTACGTATGCAAGTGAAGTGTGGACTTGAAGAAAACAAGAACAATTAAGTTTGGGTGTGCGGGAACGATAAATGTTGAGGAAAATGTTTAGTGGAAAAGGTGTAGAGGGGGAACGGGAGAGGAGAATGAACAGGAAAATTAGAGAGCTATACAATGATACAGATATTGGGGGAGTTGATAAAGTTTAAAGAATTAGATGGTTGGGGCATCTAACAAGAATGAATATGGTCCGTGGAGATTGGTGGAAGGCGAAGACGTGGAGGACCCAGAGCGCAATGGAGGTGCAGGAAGACCTGATTTACCTAAATATCCGAGAGTGGGAAGCGAAAGTCGGCGATAGGAAGGAATGGGCATCCGTCGTGCATCAAGTCAAGAGCCTATAAGGCTCATAGTATTTAATATAATATTATAAATAAATAATATAAATAAATAAAACCATTGTTTGATAACATGTAGGTTAACAATAACTTTTATGTTTTCCGAGTTGTTTAATTGTCTGGCGACTCATTCCGTAAATTGAAATGCACGATATTAGTTTGCGGTTTTGTAATTGAGTAATTCATTTATTACAATAGATAAGATATTCTTCGTCTCTTTATTTAACAGTACAGGTTTTATTTCGAAGGTACTCTCTAACATTGTCAAGAAGTGCTAACTGTAACTGTAGAATAATATGCACGTTTACTGTACTGAACATGTTAAGGTAATCTTTCTCATCTCAGTGGAATTCGCATGTGAGGTCGTACGCTTTCCCGCACCCAGGGTGGCCAAAGATTGCGAAATGCTGTTAAGAGCATACCTAGTCAAGTTTGGATGCCTTGAATACCTCTCTAGGCTAGGCGAAACGCATAAACATTTAGTGCATTTTAAAGACATGGTATTCTGGGTATGTTGTTCTGTGATACCTACAATTAAAGAACTTTTCAGAAGTCGATATGATAGTTTTAATGACATCGTTGTGAATATTTTAAGTAACACATATTTAATTGACAATGCTTGCTTTCCAAGTATGTAATACTACGAGTGTAGTTGAAAGTTAAACTAGAGGTTTGTGTAATCCATATAATCTAAATAATTATTCCAGACTCTCTAGTAAACCACCTAGGAACGTTCCGTTTCATTTGATATCATTTCTGTAGGCAACTTGTCTGAAGTCGAAGTTAGATTTACAAAAATATAATGAATCCTTCACAAGCGTAGATTGTAGCTCGGCTTGGCCGCTGATCACCGGTATAAAAAAAAGGAAAGATAGCCGAAAGCATAGCTTTTTCGACTCAACTTAGCGAACATTTTTACCTTGAATAGCCAAAAATCAGATTCTTCAGGTAAGTAGAGACTGCAGCTGGCTGCTTTATTGTTGTTGTCGTTGATGATCAAAGGGAGATTTGCTGTAGTTACAAAATCCTCTGTGTAAGGCGAAATTTCTAAAAAGAAAGAAACACGAGACGATATTTTCGATACGGGAACTGAAAAGATTTAATACCCTCTTTGGCCATATTATAATAAATACCAATTGATGAAAGTAGCAGTTATTCACAACTCTTAAAAAGGAGAGACCCGGATATATGTGACATTTACTCAAAATGCATTCGTCCGCACATCTCGATTAATTCGACGTATATTTTAACTCTACAAAGCGCAAGTGATAAAGCTTCGCAATGTATCAAATCACGCGAAGCATCAATATTCGAATTCAAACGCGCAAAAACCAGGTGTTCTATAGATACGGGAATTGGAAAGGTTTAATACCCTTTTCCGGTTACATCAATAATAAATACCGCAATTGGTGAAAGTTACGTTTATTCACAACTCTAAAAAGGAGTAACGCAGACAATTTGTGCACTTACTCGAAACGCATTCTTCCTTAGCTAAGAGGCGACTGACTAAGCTTCCTCTCGCACATCTCGATTAATTCTATGCATATTTTAATTCTATGAAGCACGAGCGATAAGGTGTCGGAATGTATCAAACCACGCGAAGCATCAACGTTCAAATACAAACGCGCAAAAACCTGGTGTTATTTTAGATACGGGAATTGGAAAGGTTTAATACCCTTTTTCGGTTACATCAATAATAAATACCGCAATTGGTGAAAGTTACGTTTATTCACAACTCTAAAAAGGAGTAACGCAGACAATTTGTGCACTTACTCGAGACGCATTCTTCCTTAGCTAAGAGGTGACTGAGTAAGCTTCCTCCAGCACATCGTGATTAATTCAACGGATATCTTAGCTGTACAAAGCGCGAGCGATAAGGTGTCGAAATGTATCAAACCACGCCAAAGGTCAGCATTCAAATTTAAACGCGCAAAAACCAGGTGTTATTTTCGATACAGGATAAGGTTTCTCCAGCACATCTCGATTAATTCAACGGATATTTTAACCCTACCAAGCGACAACGTTTAACTTCAAAACACCCAAAAATCATATGTTATTTTCGATGCGGGAACTGGAAAACTTTAATACCGTTTTTGGCCACACCAAATATTAATACTGCAGTTGGCAAGATCTGCATTTATTCACAATTCCTAAAAAGGAGTGACCCGGCTGTTTGTAGCACTTGCTCCAAACGCATTTTACCTTAGCTGGTAATTGACTGACTAAGCTTTCTCGCGCACATGTCGATTAATTCGACTGGATTTTAAACCTTGCAAAGCGCCAACGATAAAGCGTTGAAATGCATGTCCATATTCAAATTCACGGGCAGATATCAGACGAACGTCACACTGCACTTAATTTATTGAAATTTTTTCTAAACTACCATCCTTTAAAACCATAATGAACTTCTTCTTCGAGTGCTTATCTCGTACGAGATGTAGCGATCTTCTTTTCTATGCCTGTGTTGCGCGTTTAAAGTACCACGGACATAGAGGACCTACAGCTTAACGTGGGCTCCGAACCACAGGAAGTGTAAACACTTCTACTCCAGAGAAGATTTACTAGGCAGTCTCCCTTGCAAGGGAGAACAGCCGTTAAAAATCCGATGTTCCGGTACTGGGAACTGAACCCAGAACCTTCGGAGTAGAAGTTTAACGCGCTAAATTACAGCCCACGGCCTCCACATAATGCACACAACCCTAATATCAAGATTTATCTTATTTTCTTAAAACTAAGTGGCAAGGAATTTATTTTGTGGTATGTACATTGGCTGCAGTTTGCCGTCCAGTGTTCAGGTAGAAGCAATGGCTTGCGGCTGTAGAAAGTTGCACTTAATTCGGAATTACCAGATCGGTTAAGAATATTCTTAATTGAAACAATGGGTAAGGTAGGTGTACAAGTATATACTGTTCGGTCCTTCTACCTGTGGTGCAGTCCTTAATAAAAATAGCATTGGGAAACACTTCTTTAGGACAATCTATTCTACAATATATTACTACAGTAGCAACAGCAAACAGACTAACGTACTCATAGTTGATGTTTCCCATAATCAATACAGAGCGTGTGTTTAATGTGTGAGCCTGTAATTAAAACTGACTGGGCTTTCGGTTGGATTCGAAATTTAAAATTCCTACATAAGAAATATTTTAGCGGGACAGCGTTGAACTATTTGCAGAAAAAATGAACATGGTGTCGTACAACGACATTCTTCAGCAATAAACCTACCTTTCGATGTATTGCGAATTGATGTAAATGTAATTTATTTCAGTTTGTATTTTTTTTTTAGAAAGTAAATACTTTCTAAAGCCTTTGCGATAGCCATATTAAACGATTCACTGCTGAAGCAAGTTACCGACGCAATAAAATTCAACTCAAAGTGCAATCCGTGCTTTAAAAGTGACAATTCAGAGTTGTCAGACCTTCCGAACAACACCGAAAGCAATAACGCCCTAGATGTCCCGTTTATTTTAATCGACTGGGTGGAACGGGCAATAGATGGCATTTTATAGACAGGGGGGTTACAATCTATGTCAGTCGTTCGTTTAGAATTACTTTTTTCTTAAATACAATACTGTTATGTGTGATATTTCTGAGCAAATTGCTCTTGGAAGCCTTACGTTAGGAATAAAATATATTTTCGTAATATCAATTTTTGGGAGCTGACAGTAAATTCAGTTATTTTCCTTCGTAATTTTCACGAATTGCTGCATGAAACTCCAGAAACTGTATTGCTCCATCTTGGGAACATAATTCTTTTAGCGACCTAGATATTTCCAACGTTTTCCGTGCACGTTCGCCACATACGCGTTGTATGGATGTATAAAATAGCATAATAAGAAAATACAACCCTCTTATCAAAGTAGAAGCAATCTACCATAAACGGTGGGGTTTCTTTTTATAAAACAACGACTCAATTTTGCTCTTAATCTTAAGCACTTAAGAAGAAGATGTAAACAATTTTAAATTTGTATAATTTATTTAGAGAAGACGTAAAATTCCATCAAACTGCGTAGTCAAAAAATAACAAATTGGTTTACAATTGTGTTGTTAGACAGTAAAATATCTATATAACGATATTGTTATTATAATCACTACGCGGCTTGTTCAACTGAAACCCACCTTTGATCAATTTAGTCTTGAAAATAAATGTAACTATTCAAATGCCGTTTGTTACTGTTAGTAGTGTTTGTAAGCAACACAATAATAAGTTTCTGGCGTTTAAATGTAATTCTCACTTATAAAACTTCGATTTTGAAATAGCGTTTGTTGTTGAAAATCCGCCCAAGTTTGATTCGCTTGAGGTCCTACAATTTTTACGCGCTGAGGGTGTGTAGCCATTGCAGATTCATACAACTGTGAAGGAATGGTGACGACAATTCAAGAATGGAAAGAGGGGACGATGAATGAGCTGCGACCAGGTGCACGGTGTACTGCATTAACAAAAAACAATATGGTATATGTGGAAGGCCTTATTAGAGAAAATCGTCGAATTTCAATTAGAGAAATTTCAGAAATTGTTGGTGCGAGTTTAGGATGTGTCCATAGCATTCTTCGTAATCTGTGTTACAGCAGAGTTTGTTCGCAATGGATTCCTCGTCTCTTGTCTTCTTTTTCTTGCAGTGCCTATCCGTTTCGAATGTTGGCTATTAGCATGGCTATCCTAGCTTTATTGGTTGCTCTTCGGAAGAGTTGTATTGTAGTTAGAGAGACCCATTTTCTTAGATTCTGCAGCCACGATATTCTCCTTCGTCCTGGGCCTCGCCTTCCGTACGCTTTTCCCTGCAGAATGAGTTGTAGTAGGCCATATCGGTGTTCATTACGCATTATGTGGCCCAGGTATTCCATTTTGCGTTTTTTACAGTGATAAGTATTTCACAGTCTTTCTGCATTCTACGCAGTACTTCTTTATTTGTAATCCGGTCGACCCACGAGATTTTCCGGATGCGTCTATAGCATCACATTTCAAACGCCTCTAGCTTCTTGGTAGATGCCTCGTTCAACGTCCAAGATTCCACTCCATAGAGAAGAACCGTGAATACGTAGCAGCGCAGTAAACGAATTTTTATTTGTAACGGGAGGTCGTGGCTCTTAAATATTATGCTCATTCTCATGAACGCTGCCCTGGCTTTCTCAATTCTCTGCTTTATTTCAGCTGAGTGGTCCTAATGTTCGTTTAAACTTGTCCCCAAGTACGTGTATTTCTCGGCTCTTGTTATCTGTTGTTGGTTAACTATTAGACGTCCCGGTGGTATTAGGTTCTTGCTGATGACCATATATTTAGTTTTTTGTATGTTAAAGTTCAGACCATAGTTTTGGCTTGATTCTGCGACACGTGATATTAGGATTTGTAGACCCTCTAGGCTATCTGAAAATATAATTGTGTCGTCTGCGTACCTGATGTTATTCAGACGTTCTCCGTTTATCAGTATTCCCTCATCGATATCATCTAAGGCTCTCTTGTCTAATGAACAAAAATGCTTGCGATTGGGCTTAGCTCTGCAACACCTCACAGACTATAGGCAAAATGGTGATGACTTTCTTCTATCAATAGTTGCTGGTGACGAAATTTGGTGCCATTACTACGAGCCATCCAGTAAGTTATCGTCGATGCAGTGGAAACATTCATGTTCACTACCATCGAAGAAGTTTAAAGCAAAAGCTTTGGCAAGCATGGTGATGTTAACATTTCTTCTCGACCTTGTTGATAGAGTTTAAGGAACCTGGAGTAAATTCCAATGCAAATCTGTACAATAAAACTTTGAATAAGTTTCATCAAGCAATAAGACGGAAATGCCCAAGAAAACTTTCGCATGGGATCATTTTGCTGCACGGCAATGCTAGGCCTCATGTTGCTAATGTGGTAAAAGAAAATCTTCAACGAAAGAAATGGAAGGTTTTAGAGCATCCACCCTACAGCCCGGATCTAATGCCTTGCGATTTCCATATTTTTGGACCGCTGAAAAAGGCGTTAAAAGTTCGGCATTTTGACTTTGACGCAGAAGTACAGATAGTTGTGAAAGATTTCTTTAATCAGCAGCCACAACAATTCTATGAGCAGGGTATACGTCGGTTAGTAAAACAATGGGATATGTGCCTTGAGTGTGACGGTAATTATTTGTAATTAAATTGTTGAATACATTTTTTATAAAGCAAAAATGGATTTCAATTGAACACACCTCGTATATATATATATA
>JABXWE010029507.1:0-10142 GCA_014611495.1 Limonius californicus
GTGTACCTTGATAGGAGACTAACGTGAGGCTCACGTAAGACTGGTAAAATTATATCGACTACTAAATAAAAAATATCCCTTAAAAGTTTAATGTGGTAGACTCATATACACTACCATCATTCGACCCATCTTACCTTATGGATGCCTAGTTATGTGTAATGTCAGTGACACACAAATGAAGAAAAGTCAAGTTATTCAAAACCAAGTGCTCAGGAATATATTAAATGCCCCTTGGTTTATAAGGACCCATTAAATACACCCTGAACTAAATATACCAACCATAAACAAATTCAAATCTAAGCTCTACACATGTTATCACGAAAGATCGAGAATTTTACCCAGCGGCTCAGACGTACCCACTTCGCAGAAAAAGCATTCATAAATCTTTGAAAAACAATTACCCCAGGATATTATACTGGCTGAACAATGAACATGAAGACGGTGATTAAGATTTAATTAGTGACGGATGTTACTAATCCCACTAGTGCTTAAACTGTAGTGGCTAGTGTTACCTCAACTATGAATAGCAAAATCCTTGCTGAACTAGCGTAAATAAAAAAAAACTTATTTTAATACAAATTTAAAATATTAGATTAAATGTTCACAATGTTTCCTTTATTCTGTAGGCAATAGTAAAGTCTACTCTCACATTCTATCTGAACAGTTTGGAAGGTTTGTCGCGGAATAACTCGGCACTCCTGGACTATTACTTGTCGCAGTTATGCACTTAGGGTGGATTTTGTAGACAACGGATTTTGTGTACCCATAAAAAGAACTATAGTGGCGTAAAATCGGAAGATATTGGGAGCCATTCTATTTTTCTGAAATGCGTCGGAAAAAATGTTTTCAAGAGCTTTTCAATGAGGTATAACAATGTGGCTGTGCCATTGGAATTTTTGTTTGTTTTGGTAGCTAGAGCTTTAAGGGTTGAATCGGGAACGTTGCCTTATGAGTCATGATGATTTCCCCTTCATGTTGTAGATATTGTTTCTACAATTTTTCAATAGCACTCTTCCAGAGATATAACACACTGCACGTTTTTTAAATTGATACACTGTATATGCTGCCTTAGCTTTTTTGTTTATATTATCATTGTTTGTAGATAAAAGGCGTAAACACTCAAGGCGAAAACATAGCAGACAATGGAGGTTTAAAAGAAGCCTACTTAGCCTACAACGCTTGGATAAAAGAGAACGGAGAAGAGCCTAAATTGCCTGGTTTGGAATTCTCACCACATCAACTCTTTTGGATTTCAGCAGCCATGAATTGGTGTACAAATTACAAACCATCCTACCTGAAAAATGTTGTGGCGTCGGATAGCCATTCCCCGAACGAATTCAGAGTGTTGGGACCTTTCAGCAACTCTGAGGAATTCTCAAAAGATTTTAATTGTACCAGTGGATCCAGAATGAACCCTCTCAAAAAATGTGCTGTTTGGTGAAAACTGTTGTAATGTTTGCGTTTACATAATAAATGTATTATTATAGCTTTCTGTTCCATGTTGCACTGATTTTCAAAGTATTCAGTTTGTATTATACTTCTCTCAACATTATATTGCAAAGGGTATTAATTATTAGAAACACTTCGTAAACTTTAAATATATATTAAAAACATAACATTACAAGCGCTTACTCTACGCTACTCTACGATTCATTATTAACTACAATACTCTACGATGCACTCCTACTAAAAACAGAACACCGACATGCTGAGTTGGAACTCTGTGTATTCCATACTATGGTCAGCCGCCCTGGAGTTCCAACCCAACCAGTGAACATTAGATCATCTCGCTATCCAGTACAAGTTGTTTGTTATTAAATATACAGGACCATTCAAGTAAAACTGTACCCGAGAGGCGTATGCAACTCAACCGACAAATGGATGACTTTCTCGATATTTAACGAGCGATCAAACATTTTTAAATTAAGATTGATTGTGAGTGCTACAATATTAATATTCTGGAATATAATAATAGGCAACTCAACTAACTCCTGTACGTCAAAAATATTTTATGACTATTACAATATACCTATATACGAGTATATATGTTGGTTTTGAGATTTCCGCGGGTGTTGTATGCTGTGATTGGCTTCCAGGTATTCTTCCGCGTAGCAACTTCTTGGTCCTGGGATGGACCGGGGTGGTTGTCTTGACGACGTTTCGGCAAAATCACATTTGCCATCTTCATGTCTTGTCGGATAACTTTCTGCTGGTGCTTCTTGTAATACGACTGTTGACGTTCGTTTCCGCTGGGGCTATATATACTTCTCTCTCGGTTTCGTGTGACGGGACCGGCTGTGGCTGGAACGTTCTGATTTTGTTGAGGTGGTTCTATGTTTACTTGTTGGATTCTGTTGTATGTTTGTTTTTTGGCGAGAACCGGTTTCCAAGCGGATGGTAGTCTTTGGGTATCATCGCGAGAATTTAGGTTACTTGGGTGTTTTTCGATTTCTATAGCTTCCCTTATTATTCTTGATTTCAGGTCTCCTATGGTGGCCAGTACTTTGGTGTTTTCGAAAGCAATTTGGTGGGATGATGTGCTTACGTGTTGTGCAAGTGATGAAGTGTTCTCGTTCTTCCGTACGGCATTTTCGTGTTCTTCTTTTCTCAAGTTGACTCGTCTGTTTGTTTGGCCTATGTATGTTTGATCGCAGTCCTGGCAAAGGATTTCATAGACACCTTGACTCTCCAAGGGTATCCTTATTTTGGGGTTTCGTAGAATGGAGCTGATCTTTCTGTTGGTTGTCACTGTTGTTTCCACATTGTGCCTTCGTAGAATTCTAGAGATTCTGTCTGTTGTTCCTTTGAAGTATGGCAAGTGGGCTTTGGATGTAGGTTTTTCTTTTTCATCCTGTGGCTTCGCTGGGTAGGGTTTAAGTGCTTTTCGAAGTTTCTTCATTTCTTGGTCTATGTTTACCGGGTCTGCGAGTCTTTGAGAACGGGTAACCAGGGTTTTATCCACTGATCGAAGTTGTGCCGGATAGTGGTGTGACTCCGCATTGAGATAGCAGTCTGTATGAGTAGGTTTCCGATACACCGTGTGACCAAGGTTTCCGTCCGATTTCTTTCTGACCAAGACATCCAGGAACGGTAGTTGGTTTTCTAATTCCATTTCCATCGTGAATTTGATTTTCGAGTGGAGACTATTTCGATGGTCCAGGAAGTTGTTAAGGTGTGCCTCTCCATCTTGCCACATAACAATAACAAACATAAGGTGTCGTCTACATATCGTAGCCAGAGTATGGGTTTGTGTACTGCTGTTTCTAGTGCTTTTTGTTCTAGGTTTTCCATGAATAGATTCGCTATGACTGGGGATAGCGGAGAGCCCATTGGTGCGCCTTCTATTTGCTTGTACCGTTGGTTGTTGTGCAGGAAGTACGTGTTCTTGAGGCAGCGTTTCGTCAATTCCATTATGTGGGCTGGTGGATCATATTTTTGTTTGATTATGTCCAGAGATTCATCTATGGGAACGTTGGTAAACAGTGACACCACATCGAAACTTACTAGTAACCAACCTGGCTCTACTTTTTCCTTCCTCAGTAACTCGATGAAATGACTTACGTTCTTAACGTAAGATGCAGCTTCTTTGGTGTGAGGTTGTAGATGCTTTGCCAGGTATCTTGCCAGCTGTTGTAGGGGGGATCCTATTGAACTGACAATTGGCCTCAGAGGTGCTCCTGGTGCCTGGTGCTTTCAGGTGTTCTTTTTAAAATTTATTTAATTTAAGTAAATTAACGCCCTAATGACTGCACTCGATAATAGTTGAGTCAAACTAATTTGTAAATTAATGCTATATGTCGTATTTAGTATAAAAGTAAGTCTGTTTATCGGTATATGATTCCAGGTAAATGTATTTGTGTTTTATTTTATATTTTATTTACGTTAATACTGCACTAATTTGAACTGATAGACCACATTCAAAATACTTATTTAAACATTGTAGAAAAACTTTTAAACCAAACGAGTTTTAAAAGGCGTTCAGGGAACAACGTTCCAAGCAAATGATCAACACGAAGATTTTAAATTTTGATAAAATAATAATTATAACAGTTTCTAATGATTATTTAATTGGAATATTTAATATTTTTAATAGTAGGTATACATAGGGGGCACCACCTATTAAAATCTGCCAAAATATAATATTTCTATTATACCAAGATATCAACCTGATTCGTCTTAGCAAACTCACCTTATATATGTTATAAACAAAAATACAAATTTATGCTGGCATATGCTTAGGTACTAAACACTGTGGTACGCCGCTGTTTACAGAGTTACCATATGTAGATAAAATACTATCAGAGACAAAACTGTTATGAATATAATTTTTGTCCAAAGTATATCAGGTACAGGCATTCGTGTAGTTGAAACTTAAAAACCTTTTAAAAATAAATCGTCATATAAAGATAGTGCTATTTAGTTTATTGCCTACAAGAGTTCTACAGTTTAGAAGGCTTCAAATCGTTGACATGTAACTAATATGTCAACCAATATTACACATTAGCTATTTGTGTTACATAACTAAGGAATGCTAAGGCGTTCGGTAGCTAAACGTTTGATTCGATTTTAGTTATTCATTATGTTCAAAAGCATTACTTAGTTGTCAAGGAATTTTTCTGTAATTCATTAGTTAGGTGATAACTTGCAAAGCAATATTATAATTATACTTTTATCTATTGAAAACATCACACAGTGATTCTGAATATTTGTAATATATCTAATAAAAATGATCATTTGTACTAAAAGTACGTTTCGGTTCTGTGGAATTTTTGAACTCTAAAAGTGTTTCCCATTTATTTACATCGAACAAGTAGTACCATAGCGACTTTTAGGTGTTGTGAATATATAATATAATGCAGTGTGATCATTTTATCTTCTAGTAAGTAGGTAGGCTACACCCCTTACATGTGGGCGAAATTCATAGTTAACTTTCCTTTTTAGCTATAGAAAATACTTGTTTACATTAAGAGTCTTTTGGACAGGTAAATGTCAACCCCTGTTTTGTCAAAACTTAACAAACGTCTATACAAAGTTGTTGATTTGTATAGATTCTTGTGGTAATAACAATCAGTTTCAACGTATTCTAACAGCGATAAAACGGATATGATGTTGATTTTGGGAGAATGCAGATATGTGGCAGGTTTGGCAGTACGACGATTTGCGCATAGGTACTCGGATAGACCCTTTCCATAACATAATGCCTTTTGGCGCTTGGAAAGAAATTTGCGGCAATATGAACAATTTTCCAAGCGAAAACTTGTCACAACTGTAGAATCTGAAACGGCAGTCTTCGAACAAGTATATGGTAATCCCCATATAAGACAACGAGCAGTTCCAAAAGCTGTAGGCTTTAGCAAAAGTTCAGTATTTCACAATTTAAAAGCAAACCGGTTTCATCCTTACCATGTCACATTAGTGCTATATCTTACTGAATATGATTACTCACGTCGAGTGAATTTCTGCCACTTTTTAAAAATAGTGCGAATCATTTGCTAATAGCTCCAACAAAAATGTCACTCGCAGAAATGAGAATATCAAAATTAGCGCCATTCAATAAAATAATGTCCGATAAAAATAACTTCAGCAAATATAACGCTATCAAAAATTGCGCGAATCATTTGCTAATAGCGCCAGCAAAAATAGTGTACGGTATATATGTCATTCGCAGAAAAAAGAATATCAAAAATAGCGCCATTCAATAAAATAATACCCGCTAAAAATTATGCCCGATAAAAATAACTTCAGAAAATATAACGCATCAAAAATAATAGCTAATAGCGCTATGTCACCTGCAGAAATAAAAATATCAAACATAACGCCATTCAATAACGTAGTGCTCGCTAAACATTTTACCCGGTAAAATGTCTTCAGCAAATATAACGCCAACACAAATTGCGCAAATCATTTGTTAACAGCGCCAACAAAAATAGTGCACGGTTAAAAGTCACCCGCAGAAATAAGAATATCAAAATTAGCGCCATTCAATAAAATTATTCAAAAATTATGCATGATAAATATGACTTCAGCAAATACAACGCCATCAAAAATAGTGCATACCATTTGCTGATAGGCGCTAGTAAAAATAGTAAACCGTAAAAATGTCGCCTGCAGAAATTAGAAATGAAAAATAGCGCCATTCAATAACTTAGTGCCCGCTAAAAGTTTTACCTGATAAAAATATCTTAGTAAATATAATGCTATTACAAATTGCGCGAATCATTTGTTAACAGCGCCAGCAAAAATAGGGCACGGTAAGAATGTCACTCCCAGGAAAAGAATACCATAAATAGCGCTATCCACTGAAATAGTGCCCACTAAAAATATTTCCCGATAAAAATGACCTCAGCGCATATATCGTTATCAAAAATGGCGCGAATCATTTGCTAATAACCCCAACAAAAATAGTGCACGGTGAAAATGCCACCCCCAGGAATAAGAATATCAAAAATAGTGCCATCCACTAAAATAATGCCCACTAAAAATATTTCCCGATAAAAATGATTTCAGCCAATATATCGCCATCAAAAATAGCGCGAATCATTTGCTAATAGCCCCAGTAAAACTGGTGCACGGTAAAGATGTTACCCGCATAAATAAGAATATCAAAATAGTGTCATTCACTAAATTAGTGCCCTCTAAAAATATTTCCCGATAAAAATTACTTCAGCCAATATATCGCCATATAAAATAGCGTGAATTATTTCCTAATAGCCCCAGTAAGAATTTTGCACGGTAAAAATGTTACCCGCATAAATTAGCATATCCAAAATAGTGCCCGATAAAAATGACTTCAGGCAATATATCGCCATCAAAAATAGCACGAATCATTTGCTAATACCCCCAGCAGAAATGATGCACGGTAAATATGCCACCCCCAGAAATAAGAATATCAAAAATAGTGCCATCCACTAAAATAATGCCCACTAAAAATATTTCCCGATAAAAATGACTTCAGCCAATATATCGCCATATAAAATAGCGCGAATCATTTGCTAATAGCCCCAGTAAAAATTCCGCACGGTAAAAATGTTACCCGCATAAATTAGCATATCAAAAATAGTGCCCGATAAAAATGACTTCGGCCAATATATCGCCATCAAAAATAGCATGAATCATTTGCTAATACCCCCAGCAGAAATGGTGCACGGTAAAAATGCCACCCCCAGAAATAAGAATATCAAAAATAGTGCCATCCACTAAAATAGTCCCCGCTTAAAATATGTCCCGATAAAAATGACTTAAGCAAACATTACTAAATCAAAAATAGCTCGAATCATTTTAAACAAACATAGTGCATGTCACCCGCAAAAACAAGAATATTAAAAATGACGCCATTCAATAAAATAGTGCCCGATAAAAATGACTTCGGCTAATATATCACCATTAAAAATAGCGCGAATCATTTGCTAATAGCCCCAGAAAAAATAGTGCACGCTAAAAATGTCACCCGCAGAAATAAAAACATCAAAAATAGCGCCATCCACTAAAATAGTGCCCACTAAAAATATTTCCCGATAAAAATGACTTCAACCAATATATCGACAGCAAACAAATACCTGCTCCGAGTACTGGATGAGACAACCCCAGAAACACCGTCGTACCAAGCAGCTTTCCTACCAAATAGATCGGTGGAAGACCGACATATATGTAACGAGACGAATATTGGATGAAAGATGGAGAGCGGGGAGGAAAACGGTACTGGTAGCCCTAGATCTAACAGGAGCATGCGACATTCGTCTCTACTGCAAGCCCTGACAAGACTCAGGAACACCGCACTATCTCATCAACCGAATAATAACAGCATGTCTACAGGAAAACACGATGTTGCAATGGTTCGGGCAGAGAACACAAGTCTATAAGAAAACGAACGGGGTGAAGCAAGGATGTCCACTCTCGCCCAGACTATTCGCGATGACTTTGCACAGGGTCCTCCGCAACACAGCCTCACACCTGCCGATACCATCACCCATCGCAGAAACCATTAACCTGCAAAAATTCTGGCCTATGCGAACGACATTCTAATATTAGCGGAAGCGGAGGATGACGCGGGGAGGCTGCTGGACAGGCTGATGGCCGATTTAACAGAGGCTAGATTGGAAATAATCATCAGCAAGTATGAAGTAATGATGGGATCCCCAGACAAAGCAAGAATCAGAGGAGTAGCCATGGACACACTAAAAATAGGGAGGCGGGAACTAAAACAAACACACAAACTGAAGTACTTAGGGGTTTATCTACCAAACTCATTGGCAAGACCGGAGACAGTCAACCAAAGAATAACCAAAGCACACCAAACCACCCACATGATTCTCCCGCTTCTCCAGCAACACAACCTACCAACCGGAATAAAGAAGATCATCTACACCTCCATTATAGCCACAACTGCTCTATACGGATTGAAAACCACCGCGATCACAAAAGCTAACAGACTGGCGCTGCGAAGGATGGAACAGAAAATATTCGCCCTCTTTCAACTAACCACAGGGGAAGCAAACACTTCGACGGCACAAGAAATTCTAGAAGGGAAAACAATAACGAACCGGCTCACCACATCAAGACTCAAATACTGGGCACATATCCTACGACGACCTGCCACCCATCCTCTACAGCAAGCGTATGCCATGCAAGCTGCCGAAAAGAAGATCGGACGACCATGCTACACGTGGAACACATCACTGGAGAGGGACATCCAAACTACCGGCATACCGAAACAGACATGGGAGGAATGGGCCCGACGAAAAGCGGATATCCGAAGAGAGACCAGAAGAATCTGCGAATTTCGGGAAGAATCCGACCAGGAATCGACTGACGATGACCAGCCCAACGGAGACGAAGCAGAAGACAGAGAGTGAGGCCGAACATTCAATGCGGACGCGAACAGCCAACTACGAATGGAAATCAAGGCGGCACATCTCCAGTAGTTAGTTAGGCATTAGACACCTAGGCTAGGAGCATTATGTTACTCTTACACATTTCATAGATAAGACCTACGAACACTGTATAGCCCGACCCCAAGGCCTTGGGCACAGAGGCTTAATAGTATAACGGTCAGTTGCAATCAGTCAGGGAGTAGATCTTCAGAAGCTAATAGTTCCTAAGAAATTAAGATAGGTGCACTATGTAACCTTAGACAGAAGAAAATGTGAAATAAGAACATTGTGAAACTTTGCTATCAAAGTTAGTAGGCTCAAATGCTTAAGAGCATAACGGTCTCGGGTACGCACTCAACATCCCATTGCGGCGTATCTTACTAACTACCTGGTGTTGCAGCAGCGGTGTCTTGCGGTATGCATTGCAGACATGCTAACGTTGTGCAATGCCCCACCCGACCCCACCCTATCCCGAAATTCCTACCTACCTTACTGGCATGGGGTGGGCCTGGCGTATCCAGGATAGGCCTTCGAGTCAGCTCCATGTCAGATGATGATGATCAAACATAGTGCGAAACATTTGCTAATAGCCCCAGTAAAACTGGTGCACGGTAGAAATGTTACCCGCATAAATAAGAATATCAAAATAGCACCATCCACTAACATAGTTCCCATTAAAAATATTTCCCGGTAAAAATAACTTCAGCCTATATATCGCCATCAAAAATAGCGCGAATCATTCGTTAATAGCCCCAATACAAATGGTGCACGGTAAAAATGTTACCACCAATAAAAATGACTTCAGCCAATATATCGCCAACAAACATAGTGCACGGTAAAATTGTCACCCGCAGAAATAAGAATATCAAAAATAGCGCCATTCATTAAAATAGTGCCCGATAAAAATGACATCAGGCAATATATCGCCATCAAAAATAGCGCGAATCATTTGCTACTAGTCCCAGTAAAAATGGTCCATCCACTAAAACAGTCCCCGCTAAAAATATGTTCCGATAAAAATGACTTAAGCGAACATTTCTAAACCAAAAATAGCGCGAATCATTTGCTAATAGCCTAAACAAACGTAGTGCACGGTAAAAATGTCCCGCAGATATAAGAATGTCAAAAATAGCGCCATTCAATAAAATAATGCCCGATAAAAATAACTTCAGCCAATATATCACCATCAAAAATAGCGAATCATTTAAGAACAGCGCCACCAAAAACAGTACACTGTAAAAATACCACCCGCAAAAATAACGCTATCAAACA
>JABXWE010029508.1:0-10837 GCA_014611495.1 Limonius californicus
ACTAGATCTATGTTGAAAATTCGAGTTTCTTCTTAACTGAGGATTTTCTGCAGCCCATTCATGAAAATTATGATAATTATTGATATTATCTCATGTGAAAGAAGCTTCATCGGTCCATAAAATTATTACAATTACAAAATCTTAAACGAGCTTCAAAATCACTACCTAGAGCTTGAACTCTTTGATAATGATATGGATGTAAGCGAGCACTTCTTACTCGTATTATTCTCCAAACCTGTTTTCTACATATTCCAGTACGTAATGCAATTCTTCGCAGACTTAAAGACGGATCTTCTTGTAATAAATCAAGAACATCGTTTATGGGTCTATGGACAACTCCTTGACCGACTGCCTGTCTTGCATTGAAAGTGCCATGTTCCCTCAGCTGACGATGTGAATTAAAGAAAACTGCACGCGTAGGCAGCCTTCTATTGGGATATCTTCTACAATATCTTGTTGTGCTACTAAAGCACTTCCATCACACAGATCATAAACATAATGAATATCTGCATATTCTTCATTTGAATCACTTGTGAATTATGATGGGAATAAGGATACAAAGAAGAAGCCGATAACTTCAGTATCACAGTAATAAGCTGACAAGTTACAAGCAATAATTTGTTAAAAACGATGTTTAAATATTACCAAACAACAAAAGACGTGATCGTGGCAACTAGATCAGTATTTCAGAAATACGTTGAACTAAAATTTTAGCCACATAAATTATGAAATAAACAATAACTCGTTAACAGTCATGTTTAGGACATCTGTTTATATGGACTTTTCGACGCTAAATTAGTTCTGGAATTCATCCTTGAAATATTGCCGTTACGTTTTTTGTATAAAAAATTCGATATATGGAATAGCAACATTTTGAAGTTGTCAAATCTGCTGCGGCCGAAATGAATGTGCGATCATTTCGAAACGTTTATTTATTATTATATTATAAGTTTTTTGAAAAAAAAATTGCTTCACACTTTTTTAAACTTGAAAACACAGCTTGGGTTACATTTTCTTGATATTAAAATGCTCGCCGAATCGTGGAAAATGCAGTTAAAACATTTTCTATCTGAATCTACCTCTTTGCTTTGCCTAATGTTGAAATCGCGATTTCCTTTAAACTGTATATAAGATGTTCGGAGGCATACCAAAACGCTCTTATGTCCTTCTCTTTCCCGCCTTTATTGATTTCGTCTAAGAGCTTCGACTTTGCACATACATGTATACAATTTATGCTTTGTTTTGCCATTTTATCATTTTGGTGATACGAGTACCCTATGCAAGAATGCAAATGCAACTACAAACTAAATTTGTGAAACTGTATGTACAAGGTTAAGTACGAATCTACGTGTCTTCATTAATGACTAGGGAGCGCATAAAGGGTTGGAATATTCCCGATGACGGTAGTAAAGTAAGTGTGAAATTCTGAGACAGGCACATTATACCGGACATTGAAATATACAACTTTGTTACCTCTAATGGGAGAAATAGCCCGGGTTTTAAATTTTAAAGCTAAAAAATGTTCGTTAAAAAGAAATTCGAAGGTCAACGTATTAAAGGGAAAAGGTGTGAAAGTTGAAAGTTTAACAATTCATCATTCCATCAACAATCAGTGGTCTACTAGTTCCAATAGTGTGTTAATATCTTCAAGATGCCGTATGAAAAAAAGCGTATAACTGATATTTTAAACCAGTTTGTGAGGGACTATGAGGCTTTCACAACAGATGGGCGTCTGCTATTTTGTAAATACTGCGAAGTTCCTGTTGTGGCAACCAAAAAGTTGTAAGTTATGCAGCATCTCCAAACCGGAAAACATGCAAGTAATAACAATCGAAAAGGGGAGAATAATCAACGGCAAGTATTAATTTCTGCTTTACCAAGATCTGGACCTAAACGTTCAGAATTGAATGAAGAAATTTGTAAGGTTTTTATTTGCGCTGATCTTCCATTGGCTAAATTAAAGAATGAAGCTCTTTGCAATTTTTTGGAAAAGTACACGAAACAGAATATTACAGACGAATCGACATTGAGAAAAAATTATGTTTCCGAGTTATATGAGAGAAAAAGTAAAGGATCACCGTATTTCGGTGTCTTTGGATGAAACAACCGATGCAGAACAAAGATGCGTAGCAAATTTTGTGTTTGGTGTATTAGGGGTTAACGAAGAAAAAAATAAATTATATCTGCTGACTTTAAAATTCTTGGACAAAGTGATTCATGCAATAATTGCTGCTTTTTTCAACGATTCTCTAAGCTTATGGAAAATGTATTACACCACGTAGTTGATAAGTGCAATTATGATTTGTTTTTATAATTTAATTAATTTTAATTTAGAAATTTTGTGTTTTTTAATTAAATAATTTTGGGTTTCAAGAATTTTTGTGCATTTTAATAGAAAAATAAATATGTATTGATATAAGGTTAATTTTTTTTTTTAGTTAGTTGACTTTTTAGTGCATATTTGCATGCATATGTTGAAGTTTTTTAGTGCATAATTATCCTAAGCCTAATCATCTCTGTGTGCGCTTCTATAAACATCAAAACAGCACCTGCTTTTAGTGCTACAATTCTGCAGTAGGTTGTATCTTCGTTTATTCGTAGTTTTATCAGAGACCGTGTGCTGTACTTCAATTTCAGTTATTGTAAGTGGAGTAAGGTATAGTATATTATAACATGAGTTACAGAAGGCAGCATATTCAAGCACGAATCCGAAATTCGGACACGAGCCGCGTAGCGGCGAGTGTCCGAACGGAGAAGTGCTTGAATGGCCTTCTGTAACGAGTTTTTTATACTATTTTCTCTGTTTCGGCTTCCATTTTATTATTTATTTTAATTTTTTTATGGCATGGGGTGGGCCTGGCGTATCCAGGATCGACTCTCGAGTCAGCTCCATGTCAGGTGATGATGATGATGATGATGATGAAAAATAGCTGACTATTTTAGGAAACTTTTGGTAGAATATAGTTAGGTTGGCAGCAATTATTTGTGTTTGTCAGTTGTGGGAATTCGACGTTTCAAAGTTTATTTAACTCGAAATCGACATTATAGTTTAATGCAAAATATATCAATTTAAATTCCGCAGACCGCGATAATACTCAAATCTGATAAAGTCTTTCAGCAGGGAACATACACTTAATGTCAGACCGCAGGCATACCAATCGCTGACAACAAAATGTCACTCAAAATCGTTTAAGAATGAACTCCATTCTAGTCTTAAAAGTAGTGCGAGAATAATGTCATTCTAATGCCGAAACAGAGAAAATGTATTAAACCATACTAATCGGTATTTATTATACGTTAACTAAATTTCGTAATTATTTGACATGCGAAAGTCAAATTTGACGTCTTGTAGGCACTCTAACGACGTTGGTGCCATCTAGCGGTCAACATTTCGCTACGCCCATATCAAATTCAAGTGACAACACCATATAATGGGGGTTGAGTTTCGTTTTCATGCCTCTTGGTTGATGTAAACATTTGATTGAATTTATTTTATGTCAGCGTCACGCCATAATTCGTAGTCGTCGTTTCAGAAAGAGTTGAAATAATGAGATTTTTCTTCGGAAACAATGAATGTGCCAATAGAAATGATGAATTGTTCAACCAGCAACATGCAGATAAGCATGTAAATCGCAAGTATGTCGTGGAGTTAGCGAGAAAACTTTGGGAGACCGAGTCTGTCGCAAATTAAAAGCGAAATGCTGATAATCTAGTAAGAAATTAAACAGTGGAAGTCGCGATTTTGGCCCACGTTTTTGTAGATCCTATGTTGAGTGCAAAGCAAATGGCTATCATATCGACTATTAAACGTATTCAACCAATTTTAAAACACCGCACGTTTTATCCCTACAAGATTAGTTTGCCACAAGAACTGAATGAAGACGACTTTGATCGCCGTTTGCAATTTTGTGAGGCTATGAGTGAACGAACGATAGTTAATCCAAATTTCTTTTTAAAGTCTATTTTTCCAACGAATGCACTTTTTTCGTAGATTGTAGTCAATCGCTATAATTGGTCAGATTCTAAACTGAGGATATTTCACGAAACACATAGTCAACGTCTCGAAAAATTAAACGTTTGTGCTGGCATTTCTGGTGATTGTCTCGCTAGTCCTTTTATATTACCTGATAATTTGATTCAATATTAACCGACATTATACAGAATGATGATCATTATCACGCACATCGTTTGATATTTCAACAGGACGGAGCTCCTCCGCATAATGCACTGGTTGTTCGACAGTATTTGGATCGAAGGTTTCCCGATCAATGAATTCGTGAAAGAGGCGTTATTGAATGGCCCGCAAGGTCGCCACATTTATCTCCGTTAGATTTATTTTTCTGGGGTTATTTAAAGAGTAAAATTTACGCATCCCAACCCGATTCTGTACCAGATTTACGACAACGTATATTCAACGAATGCCGTTTAACCATTCTACAAATGTTTCAGAACGTGACAGGACACTTTGAACAAAATCGTTATTACTGCATGGACGATCGTGTTACTCAATTCGAACACTTACTTCCCTGAATTTTTGGCCTGAATTTCCCCGGGAACTAATGCTCGAAATGCAAAAATAAGCACTATTGTGAAGCAAATTCATCGAACTTTCAAATGGGATATCTTTTGATACCTCTGGCCATTTCAAATTTTTAGGGTGAAAGTTACCCCATTTTGGGGTTGAAGATAGATGAACGGAAATAGCCGTATTACATGTCCCCCTGGCAAATTAACTTGACATGTTTGGGCGTTCCGTTTTCGGTAGACTACCCTGTATAGAATTTTGAAATAGAGAAGTTCGACTGTCCATTGATTACTTGTTCAGCCCCTAAATTATACAAAGAAAACATAAAATACCCTCTTCATACTGTGTTATGCGAACATCAGAATCTGCACTTACATTTAGAAATATTAAATTCAAAATTGTTTCCAATATATTAGTTTATATAAAAAAAACTATTCTATATAGCTTTCGAATAATATTTTATGAAAGAAAACATGGAAAATGTACAAAACAATTGAAACCAGTTGACGTCTTGACGCCCAAAAAATTGAAATACCATGAACGGATACTCATAATTAAACGTATCTCAGAATGTTATCAAAGTTTCTATGTAGGTCAAATAGTTTCCAGACAAATGAATTTACTGAGAGGCCACCACGATTTCCTGGCCTAACTCTCTAACTTTCTCTTTGCGGTGATATTTTAAAGATTAAGATGTATGAAAATAAATAGAAGATACTAAATATTATGAAATATTAAATCTGGAATAAGGCAACCATGTTGTTTTTAAAAGGAATACCGAATTTTTTTCTATAATAAAATTACTATTGTTAAAATGAAAACAAGTCAAAAGTCAAAAAGTCTGTGGGTGTTTTCTAAAATTAGTTTTATGAGTTTTACGAAAACTAAAGCAAGTTAAGCTTTCCATAAAATTCTACACCGAAAGCAAGAGTTACAAAATACGTTCAGTAACATGATTTTCGGAAAAACATGTTAATTCAAATTGGATTGATTTATTGAAATTATACGGTTACTTTAGAAATTTCATTATTTTCTTAAAAATCGATAATTACATTGAGTTTAGTTATTTTAATTAATATTGATTAAACATTAAAGTTTTAATGTGATTATTTTATTTTTTCTACGAAATTTTCAAAATGTGGAAAATATTGAGATCGTTAATCGAAACCATTTATTGTAAAAAACCAAATTTGTGTAGACCCAGAGTAACGAAAATATTTATAAATACATCTATTTGGACTTTTGGAAATCTAACCAAACGATTTTTACAAAACATATGTCTGCAAGTATGTGTATATGTGTATATAATATGTAGTCTTCCAAAACGACGGTTCAATTTAATTGAAATTTGAAAACAAGAATTTTATTAAAATCATATTCAAACAACAAGTTTTAGAAAAAATCCGGAATATTACGTCATTCTAAGAATTCATAATGTAATTCTTCTTTAACGAAAAACATCTAATGTAGATATTCTGGGAAACATTTGCAGTGATGCGAAAACGTTTTGCATTACTCAAGAAAATAATTATTTCTTGAGTTTACCTACATACATTTTGGGCATATTTTTCAAAACTTAGTTTTAAATATTAGATTTTAATGACTATGTCAACAACTTATCTCTTAATTAGGTACTTAGAACTCTATAGAAAACAATTAAAGTAAGTTCTTTTCTAAAATCGATAATCAGTCATTCGCGCATTTTTCATCATGAACAAGGCGCTTCCAGTCGTGAAATAGCTATGGAAGTGCAGTGCAATCAATCCACAGTTATTAGAGTGATCAAAACATACTTTGAGACGGGAAACATTGAAGATAAACACTGCAGTGGCCGTCCAAAAAAAAAAAAAAAAACGTTAGTGAGAGACGACAGCGTATTGCGGAGGACGAGCCTGCCAGACAGAAGTCTTAATTCAACAGATTTAACCAAAATATGGTCCGAAGCTACTGGTGTAAGTGTATGCACTTCTACTGTAAGACGGAGACTTCCTAAATCTGGATTGGAAGAAACCCATCCTATCAGAAAAATAAAGGCTTCACCGTTTGATATGGACAAAGGATCATCGCCACTGGGCCCCAAAACAATAGCAAAAGGTATTGTTTAGTGATGAATCTATCTTTAACATTAACAATCATGCTAGAAACACATATATTAGAAGATTTCCTGGAGAAGAATTTTCATGACAGTGTGTTCTGCCAACAATTAAACATCCAACCTCTGTCATGATATGGGGTTACATGTCTGGTGAAGGTGTTGGTAGACTGCATGTTATAACTGGTATGATGAATGCAACCAAATACATTGATGTGCTGCAGAAGAAGATACTGCCTAGTGGAAAAGATTTATTTCCTGACGAAACCTTTATCTTTGAAGATGATAATGCTCCTTGCTACAGAGCAAAGGTTGTTCAAACTTAGAGGTTGACCAATAAAGTTAGAAGAATACACTGGCCAGCACAATCCCCGTATCTAATTCCCATAGAAAACTTATGGCAGATGATTTCTTACATTATTTCAAGAAAGAAGCCCACTAAAAAATTGAAATTAATCGAATCCCTAATTGATGCCTGGTATCGCTACATTACGAAGGAAGAATTACAAAAACTGGTGTGTTCTATGCCAGAAAGGTGTAAATTAGTTATTAAAAACAAAGGATGGCCTATTAAGTACTAAAATTGTGTAAAATTAATTAGTGTGTATAAACGTTTGGGTGTAGGCTACACTATTATATACAGGGTGTATCAGAAATAGGTACTAATATTTAAACCAGTAATAGATTGGCTCAAGTAGATTTCAATGATACTCTTCATTTTTCAAAAATCATTAAGTTTATTTTTTGAACTAAAAAATAAAATAATATTTTGTTTGAGAACTGCTGATGATACATAGAAAATACATTTAAGCTGTAGAAGGTTATTACCTAATTGTAAAGTAAATCCAAAGTGGCAAACAAGTAAAAACTTGTCTGGCTTGTGATAAATTACGGAATTGAGAGGCGTCAAGGTTTAATTGAAGCAGTTGAACATTTTTGTAATTAGAAGGCTTTTAAGAATTTCATTTGCCGCTAAATTCAATTTTTGCGTTTTCACTTTCTCATGGGGTATAAAAATAATAAACAAGTGCTGCTTCATGCAAAAAAAAACTCCAAACGCATAAAGCATTTACAAGAGTACTAATTTATTTCAGAATACCCATAATTTATTTAAATTAATTTTAACATAACTGAAAAAAAAACATAAAAAACGGTTTACCTTAAAAGTGAAAAGTGGACCACAATAAATGTTCAAAATGACGACCACCACTGAGAACACAAGCACGTCGAAGCATTGAATTACTTATTCTTGTGAAAACGATAGGATCTTGCCGAATCCTATCGGCAGCGTCTTCAATGCGTACCCTTAATTCCCCAACTGTGTTCACTGGCGTAGTATATACTAACTGTTTCATGTAGCCCCACAAAAAAAATCACAATTATTTAAATCTGGCGAACGAGCTAGCCATGGAACTGGCCCGTTTCGTCCAATCCACCTTTCAGGATAGTTATTATTTAACCATTCCATTACATCCCTAGCATAATGAGGCGGATCATCCCCAAGCAAAATCTACATGATACGTCGTGTCACTAAAGATACGTTTTCAAGCAATTCTGGTAGGACTTCGTTGAGAAAGTGTAAATACAGAGCTTCATTTAAACGAGCAGGTAAAACGTATGGTCCAATAAGGTGATCATGATCACCTACAATGCCTGCCCATACATTTAGGGAAAACCGTTGTTGGAAACTGTGTTCCGCTATTTCGTGTGGATTCTCATCTGACCAAATGTGAGTATTATGGACATTAAACACCCCTTTTTGCGTAAATCCTGCCTCATCAGTAGATAACAAATTGAACAGCAAATTTGGTTGGTTGTTGCACTTTTGAAGAAACCATTCACAAAAATCGTGCCTACGTACATAATCCGCTGGTTGTAGATCTTGAACGCGTTGACCGTGGTAAGGGTGTAGTCCCTGATCCCGCAAAATCCGCCAAACAGTAGAATGGGAAACGTTTGTAACGCAAATCTTCTAGTGCTAACACTAGGACTTTCCTCCACTAATTCCAAGTCATGCTGTTCTACATTAACAACCCTTTCTGCTCTTGGACGACCGCGATGATGGTTTTGTGGTTGATACGTGCCATAATCCCGTAAATGTTGGACTGTTCTAGTAAATGTACGGTTGTTTGGAATGCAGCGCTGAGGGTATCGCTCTAAGTACATTTGCCTTGCCCTTAGAGCGTTTCCTTGAGCTTCCCCGTAAATAAGAACGTCAGTAAGTTCAATGTTGGTAAAATTTTCCATTTTGATAGAAACACTGCTTCAACAACAGACTGAATAGAAATTACTGACCTACCTAATAGTATTCGTTTGTGGCAGGTGATAAGAAATTTGTTTGCAATTCTATCTTACTCTCCTTTGCATAAAATGTCTTTGAACTCAAATTTTTGTTATTATCCTGCGGTACTCAAACAATTTTGGGTCAAATTTTCAATTATTATTTTCTCATATCTTAAGGGTCCCATTGCCAATGAAATGCTTTTTATAGTTTGTATATATTGTAATCTACCATCGGATTTAACATTTGTACCTATTTCTGATACACCCTGTATAATGTAGAATTTTTCTGTTTTTGAATAAATTTTATATATCGAATAGTTTGCGTAGTTCTTTGGATTAACATTTGGACTATTATTATTACTAGTATTGTGTTTAAGTACCTGTATTATATTTGCAATATTGAAATGAAAAGTATTTTAAAAAGATAGGTTGAAACTGCAATTTATCTTATTTGTGCAACTGATGCAGAACTTTTTTACACCACTGTATTAAATTCTAGTATTATGGACGTACAATGAAAGACAAATAAAAATAACGTGCAGTTTCTCGTTATTGCAAATCGAATAGGTTTAGCACCTCGACGACAAAGGGAGTTCAATTCTCAATATGTTGTCAACAATATGTCGCTGCATCCAATAAGGACCAATGATTCATCTTATTAAAGCTTCTGAAAGGAGGACAGCACATGGGCGTGATTATGCATGCAAGGGAGATGGACTCGGTTATTGGATTGTACTTTTCGGCCAAGTATTCAATATGTACTCGCACTTTGTATGCACCCCCTTTATTTTATTTTAATCTACTATAAGCTTTATTTGAAAAGGGTATGAAATCATGCTGTGAGAGAAATAGCAACAGTTGAGCGAATATAATTGTCAGTTTTGGTTTATCGTTTCGCTTCCCCCGAAATTCAAACGCGATATTGGTTGGACACCAAAAAAAATCTCTTTTTGGGACTAAATTAGTATCTTCTTCTTCTTTGAGTGTTTTATCTCTTACGAGACGTAGTATAAAAATCAAAAATGATTCTATAAAATCTCAGATTTGTTTCCCAAAACTACAAGTACAAGAATTGACTTCACGAAGAAATCGAACACTTTTAGGAATTTGTTTTTACTAAATGTTTGCTTGTGGACGTTTTAATGAATTTTCAAACGTGCATTTATATGAAATATGCATTAAAACATTGACTTTTTAGATGAAAAATTAAACTGATGTGGATCACGGCTATGAAGGCCGCTTTAAATTTCAGTAGGCAATACTACTTACAACACTATTACATTTCAAGAGTATTCTTTTTGGGTTAATTGGGTTACTAACTTCGATGAACTCTAATCAGAAGCCCCGTTACGTCAATATTATTTTCTTTATTATCTGATAGCTTCATGGTTGAGTGGATGACTAGAACGATGGTTAACTATGAGATGGACAATGCTCACACATCGAGTTAATCATCTAATGTAATTATCTTGGGCAGTGGTTGATATTAAAAGCCTTTTACACCGATGCACCTCTGCATTTTTTGTATTACTCTTTGTAGTTTTTAAATTAGTATAATATAAACGAGTGTAAAAAAATATACACTTACTTACATGGTTATCATAATCATAAGCATCATGATCTACCTATATTCGATCAGATTTATTACAAATATTTAACACAGAATACATACAAAGTGATTTTTTAAAAGTCAATTGCAGTAGCCTAGGGATTGTTCCGTCTATATTAAGCTTTAGAATCTGACAATATGAAAATTGTAACAGCATAGCTGCCAATAATTAAATAAAGAAGCTTCAATTATTTATTCAAAAATGAATTTCACAGTGCAGCATAAGATATTTATGCTAAAAGCTTATTACCGAACTGGAATCATCATAAATGGTGAGTGGCGGTATTCGATCCAGGAATGCGTCAACGATTTTACAGACCATTTTGGA
>JABXWE010029509.1:0-14233 GCA_014611495.1 Limonius californicus
GTAATGATCACAACAAATGTTGAAAATGTCTGCCTTCTTCCTCCAAACATTTCTGAACTCGTCTTCTCATACCTTCAAAAACATTTTGTAATAATTGAGGTGAGTTGTTAATTTCTTGACAGTTTTCTTCAATTCTAAGTTTCAGTTCGTATAAATCATTAACCGGAATTTTAGAAATGGTGTTTTTCAAATAGGGCCGTAGAAAAAAGTCCAAAACAGTAATATCACAAGAGCGAGGGGGCCAGGGTGTTGCAGTTTTCCTACTAATGATTCGGTCATCAAAATATTCGCGTAAAAAGTTAATTGTATCTGCAGCTACATGAGCTGTTGCGCCATCCTGTTGCAGAAAACCATCCCGTAGCTCATCATCGTGAAGTTCATTTAAGAAAGGTTGCAGTAATTCGTTTCTGTACCTTGCTGCAGTTAGCGTGCCTTCGATAAATATTGGCCCAACTAACCTACGACGACTCATTTCAACCCAGACTCCTCTTTTCTGTGGATGAAGGGGAGCTTTAATTGTAACGCCTGGATTCTCGCTACTCTAAATCCGCATATTCTGTGAACTAACATACCCATTAAGGTAAAACCAGGCTTCATCGGTAAAAAAAGGTTAAATTTAACCGCTCATCATTGAGATTATCCAAAAACCAACGACAAAACTGAACTCTTTTTGGATAATTCTGTTCTAAAAGCTCCTGAACGGAAATAAATCGGTATGGATGCAGATGCAAAGTTTGTCTCCTTATTCTGTGGCATATTAAATCATCAACTTGCTGGCATAAATGTCTAATTGGTGTTTTTGGAGCCTTGTCAATTCGTTGTCTTACAGTTTCAATTAACGCAGGTACTATCTTGTTTGGCCTACCAGACCCTTCTTTCCTTCCAACACTTCCAGTTTCTCGAAAATTGCTGACTAAATTCTTAACCAAAGCATAAAATTTTCGGTATGTAATATTTTCATTGGGATACCTCCCTCGGAATTCCACAAAGCAAGGAGGAATCAAATAGGTCCATTCTCCGTCAACTTGAAAGCCGTTCCGAAAGCAAGATTCAATAATGAATGCTCTTTGAAATGTATTAAAAATCATTTGAACAATCTGTCAGATAAAAAAAAGATAACTAATTTATCTGACATCATAAACATTCCTTTAGTCTAGTAAAGACGTGACTTTTCATTCCACAGTCCACTGGGGATCAGCTTTTTTTGGATCTTTTGATACTTTACTGCATGATAATTTGCTATGAGTCGGTACACCATCCGTGTAGTCCGTGGAAAACCGTACAGTTTTTTACACTAATTGATTTGTAATGATTGTGGAAGTTACTTAACTAGGATTTCATGAGATATTTGACAATAAATAAATATGAAACATTCGCAGATAAGCTCGTATATTTTCCCTGTACGCCTTTTATTACGGTCACTACTGACAACTGATTTGAGAAGTCGCATTCTCTACATAACTTTATATGAATGCTCTTAATTTCACGGAGAAGTAAATATAGTTCAAGTTGTTTAGAATTGTGATTTTCATAAACCCAACCTGTCCTCTTTGATCTCCTAAAAATAACCATTATTGTCCTTTCATGTGCTAGATTTCGAAAGTCTAAATCTGTTAATACAATGATTTTGAGAACAAGAGATATAAGAGTACTGGAAATTGACTTAACTAATATGAAGTAATTGTGAAAACATTATTATCTAATTCGCTTAACAAGCCACACTTCCCGTTTGAACTGTGCACGTACGAAAGAAAAGCTGTAAAATAATATATAGAAGGTGTGCACGAATCCTTCTTAATAGATAGATGGTTTGTGTGTGCAATCTCCTCTCTATTGTATTCACACGATAAATTGAGTTTCATTAGTTTGAGTTTAGTTGCAATTTCTTATGCTGTTAGTGTGTACTTAAATAACGCCCGTATGTTGACCCTATTTCTCTATTGTTACGTTGATGTTTTTTCTGCAGTTTTTTTTATTCATTCATGCTATCCCCCCCCCCCCCTTCATCCTATTTATTAATAGGAGCAATCTTTTAGGCAGTTCTCCAATGGCCATGTTGTTATGGGATTATGTTGAACTGAAACAGCTTAAATTAGTTTTGAAATTCTAAGTGTATCGGGAGATAATATTCTGACAGAAGGGACTGTAATGTAAACTAGAATTGGACTTGTGTGCATCCCCAAGGCTCACTGAGTCTCCTGGGGCTGCCTACAGCTTACGCGTCGGCTTTCCATCACACACTAACTCTAAGGTAACGGTGAAGTTTCTTCCTTTGAACATATTCCTTATTTACTCGTCCTTGGGCTCAATCAAGCAGCCACAACGTAGAAGGTACACTTCTTCCTAGTGGCATGTCCTATCCTATAATTTTAAGCCTGCCGTTCTCTACGGATATTTGTGATAATCATGAAACTTGGTAGAGCTGTTTTGCTGAGTGCGCAGGTAGGATACTCTAGTTTATTAAATATTGGTGTTGCTGTAGTTGTAATTCGTTACGGCAGCTGATATAGTTATGAATTTTGTGGGCTGCTTGATAGGGTAGTAGGATATTAATTTTAATACTTTTAAAACGGTGTCGAAAAAATAAAACTAAGAAATCAGAAATAAAGTGCGCCAGACACATTAACTTACTTTACTTACACTTTGTTTACAGAACTGGTTTCTTTTTATTTATTTTAATTAATATAATTTATATGAACTTTCACAGACAAATTCAAATACTATTGCATCCAAATTAATAAAAGGGTAGGTGATTAGATATAGTCATCTGCAAAACTAAAATTTTATTAAACTTTAGTATATGTATGTTTTAATTTTCAGGTAGTTTATGCTTTAGTTACTAAAGCTTAAACTACTACTGTTAAGTTAATTATGCCAAGAATAAAATGAACATCTTTGATAACAATATGTTTGTATGCACTAAAAATTTAATTCACTTAACATTTCTCGGTATTCCAAGGAATTTTAAATATATCCATTTAAAAATAAACATTTTTGTATATATATATATATTTTGCAAGCGGTTTTGTAAATATATTTCTCAACTTTTGTTGAATTTTAAATGTCTTAAAAGGTTAATAAACAGGAAAATACCACTGAAATTACAAACTACATATATTTGACTTCAAATAAGAAATCTGTTCTTATCTTTATTGCCGTTAATTCCAACCAAGTAACCACGAACATCTTTGCGCTGAGATAGTGATTGATTTAATATAATTTTTAAGCGTGGTCTGATACTGAGTGGTGTTTTAACTACTGATAGCCTCGAAATTTTGAAAGTATAGCTGATTCTAATTGGGCCTTTAATTTACTACAAGCGATATGATAACAGTGACCAACAGGAAAACTATATGTAGGCAGATCTTAGAAACGTTTGAGAAACTGGCCCTACGACGGAAACTCAATCCGGAAAAACAGAGATTGAGAATTGGGAGAGAAAAGATGTAGAAAAAAATTAAAAAAAAAAATTTAATTAATAGTTACTACACGGACTGTTACAATTGAAAACGATTTTGTTGTTGCTCATTTAAGCAGGCGATATATTATGGTTTTGGGGGTTCTAGAAATTTGTACATACCACTAGTATTTGTATAATAATATTCCCGTTTACGGTGTTTTTTGATAATGTTTCTTTTAATACGCTATCATAGCACTGTGATGTAATGCAAGCTTCTGATGAAAATATGATTTTGTGTCTAATAGCGTTAATGGCAATAATAAACATAAAATCGTAAATATTAATATAACCAGTGCAGGCTGATTCCCTGTCTCCTACTATATTAAATAAATATAAAATTTATGCTTTAGTTAACTTTTTAACTTCCTAAGTAAATGCTAATTCTCATATTGTTTAGAAACTTGTTCACACCACAGGCAAGCTTCGTTAGTTTCAATGAATTACGTTATCTATAAAGATGCTCTAAGCACTTCTTGCGCCTTCCTTGCAGACTGGTCAATTATGACTGGAAGTAGTCCTTCAATGGAGAGTTTAAAATCGATAAAGTGGTAACATTCTGAATGCTGAAATGATATTAAAGAACGATAGTCTTATGATAATAGCGCCAACATAATATTTTTTGTAAAATTTGGAATTATGTGATTGGTGTAACCTATAATAATAATCAATCAAACTTTTTATAAAGTTGGCTGTGGCAACATTAATCTTACTTAAAGTAGGTGAAACATTTTGTGCCAGGCTGATGTATACATGCAGCTGCGTAAGGTTAGAACTTCTTGTTGCTTAAATTTTCCCTAAAAACATTACAATCATAGTTAAATATATTATTTATGGAGATCCCTCACTAAACTGTGGCATGCAGCTTTTACCATAAAATTCAGACAGTTTGGTAGCTATCGATAATGACTGTCGCAAGAGTTCGGGCAACAGGCTCTTCCCTTAATAGTAAAAATTGAAATATTGTGTTTAAGGTATACAATTGAGTTAATATTTCGCGTAATAAATATCTTGTAATTTAAAAATAATTTTTATCGTCCATTTAGTGACGCACAGTTAAACAGTTACACTTGGAAAATACGTTGGCATCATACACAGGCTATATATTTTTGCTGTACGTGATCCTGACAATCGACACAACTAGGTTTATTTTGTCCTTAAAATGATATTTACATTGTCCTACATGCTCGTATTTCTAAGGAAAATCCTATTGTGGGTAATATTTAAATACATATTTGAAAAAAAGACTAGGATCAAAACACTGAAATGAATTGATGAGTTTACTTCTCAAGGTCACACAATACGCATCAGAATTGGTTGTTTTGCCTCTCAGCATAAAATCCACTAAAAAAATCCCTTTCCTGTCCCAAAAGACAGTCGCCTTGATCTTTCCTGCTTAAATTGTCTATTTGACTTGTAACGATGTGGTCCAACAATTCCTCTCCTTCCTGATTGTATCGAGTCAAAAACGATAAAGCATAGCCCAATCTTTTGTTTTGTGATCGACAGAAAGCAATCTTGGAATCCACCGAGAACACAATTTTCGATATTTCAGTTTCTCCGAAACAATGGTGTACAAAACTGACTTTGAAACCTGTGGAAATTCATCATGCACATTAACCCGCCCGTCCTTGAACATTCTCACCCACTTTCGAACTTTACTGTCACTCATAGCATTATCACCGTAAACTTCACAAATCTGACGGTGAATTTCCGCTAATGCCAAGTTTCTTGAACTGAAGAACCGAATTACAGATCGTATCTCAGAGGCCGCGGGCGACTCAACATTAGAAATTGCTACAGCTCAGCACACAGACAGACGATACGGCTGAAAATGGCGCCTAAACGCGCGCAAAGCATGCTGGGAGCAGACGCGCAAGCGCACTGCGGCGATCGCGCGTCATTCTCACTCTCATTCACAAACGGACTTTATTTAAAAAATACACCTCGTAGCAATCGAAAGTTAGTCAGATCGAGTTAAACTAGTTAGAAATGATTATATATAGTGAAACAAGCTATATTTCAATAGAATAACAATTTATTTATTTCGTACAGGATTAGATAATTTTTAAACATTCGATATATGGATTAAAAAGGGAACATAAGATATAGAGTGCGATTAGAAAATAATAAACCGAAGTGACCATGAATGTAGTTCAGTTTCGAAAAGGATATAGGCCGCTGTCGTGTAATATTATGTGTACTATCGACTTTGATAAGTCTACAACCCGAGAAATACCACGTACGCTTCTCGTAGGCTTCCATTCAATTAAATCTAACACATACTCCTAAATATTGGGCTGTGTTACCAGAAAAGGACGACAACCACCACCTCTTTTTAGATAAACATTTCCTCTTTCTCGTGGTCGTTGGTTAGTTCGTTACATAACTGTATGGTTTGGATGTGTTCTATTTGGATAGCATTTAGCATATAGCCTTACCGCTGCATTACAATTACCACCAGCCTCTCCACGAATTCAAATCATGTAAGTGTACTCAGCAAATGTGTATTCCATTATTACGAGCGGAACGAAATCTACAAAAAAGAACAGAAAAATGTGCCTGAGAATTCGGGACAAAAGTGTCAAATTACATCAAAATCTACTACCAGCCTTGCTTAGATTTGCCTTGATGCTATTATCTAAAAGTCGTGTTTTCAAGAAAATCTTAGTTTCAAAAATCTTCAAAAATTGGAATTGTGTAGAAGTATATGTTTATGGTTAATATCTTAAGGTTATTGATATATCTGTTAATTTATATCTGTTGTTAAAGATACGCAGCATTTCAAAGCAGGAAGCTCGTGTGAAGAAACTAACCTGCGAGAAATAAATATTTTAGATATTATTTTAACTGAACTTATGGGACACCCTGTATTTTATTCTTTAACAGAAAGCAAAAATATTTCTTAAAATTATTGTTAAAATTTATCAATTATTTATTTACTTCCATAGCAAAAAACTACAATAAAAAGGAATCATAGGCGCCAATCCAGATCAAAACTTGGGAAGCGGTCGTGATATTACATCCACACATTGTAACCTTACATGCTAACAATGATTGTTACACAACAGCAGTAGTAATACGTTATAAAAGCAATACATTTCCTATTCGTAACAAAAAAGTTCTCCTGGGGACTTAAAATTTAAAACAATTTAACTAACTCCCCATAACTTTTGTGATTTTTTGTAAAATTTGAAGCATTCTGTACAATTGAAAACTAAGCAATTATTGTATTGAATTGTAACAGTAAGAAACTGTTTTTATATAATCCTTTACATTTTTAATCCGTTGACGTACGAAGTTTTGAATGAGGTCGACGATATCTCGAAATTAAAATACATTAATTGCCAAATCGATTTTAATGACGTGCATGAAGATCTCATTGCAAATATATTATAAAATTTATGCTTTCTAACAGAAATTTTTATACATTACGCAAATTATTTACGCGAATAGCACTTGGTATTATTGAAAAGCGTGAACGTAACGTCAGTTTTAGTAGTTCTAAGTATATTGTTTGATTGCATTAGAAATATTCTAGTTCATAATGCACTAGATTTCAGTTATAATAATAGCGTTTGTGAAATTTAGAATGAACTGAGTATTTAAGTCATATTAACAATTAAAAAATGTATAAATAAAATAGATATACCGATTTGTAGCCCACCCGGTGCACGAAATGAGGCAAAGTACGTAAACTGCTATATTAAAAAATATTCGGAGGATTCGTTATATACAGAATATTATTGTATTAAAAATACAACTAACCTGATTTAACTTTTTAGAAATAAACTTCAACTCAAATCGTCAAACTAATTATAATTATTAAGTAAATTATGCTGCACGAATGATAATAATAAAACTGGAACATTCATGTGTTTCATTAAGACTAAGATAACTACCGAAATTTTAAAAATATTCTGCTTGCTTTGTTGAGTGGTTAGAGCACTGGGCTCCGGTGCGGAAGGCCGGGAGTTCAAATCCCCAAGTCGATGTCTGGTGGGCATTACAAGGGATAATAATGCGGCTGTCTAAAGCGTGGTGCCTACCACATCGCGTGTCTTAAATTTAAGAGACAGAAGCTGTAACCTTCTGCCTTGCAGGCCAAATTTCTTCTTTTAGGGTGTAGCTGTAGAGCATTTTAATTGAGGCTTTAACGTAAATTTTCAGTGAAGAGATTCACTTATATTCAGAAGCCCTATTTCGGCACATGTATGTTCCATTTGGACCGTCCTCTATATCACACTAAATTTTATACAATCCACTGCTATTCATCCCTTTTATGATGATTTCTTAGAAAGTTTGGCCAAATCGCTTCCTTCTTGTTTAGACTTACATTTCTGGTATGAATAGTAAGAAACGCACAAGGTCAGTGCGTTTTCATTAGGTTCAGTGATGGAAAATCGTAGTTGAAGTTTCTGTTCTAATCCGCAGCATATTAGTTGCCTGTTCTGAAGAGTTTGAAGGTTGGTCGACTGTTACAATTAAAACTGTAGAATACGTTGTCCTTCTTCAAGCTAAGTTAATTTTAAATATATGTTTTGACGGGGTGCGATACTAGAGTCATCAAGTGTTAAACTATCACTTTAAGGTTATGGTTTAACGATTGATAGTCTGCCTCGACTTTTGTTTGAGTTGGTATAGGTTTATTGTAAATGTATCTCTTTACATATATAAGATCATACAGAATATACTGTAACTAAATCGACTGGTTAAATATGAACGATTACCCCCGTCCGTATGGTGATTTGCTATTGGTAATTAAAAAGTACCTTCCATCTCTTGGATTCCAGGGACAGTTTTCCCCCATATCCACATGTGATGCGAAAAGGATATCAGGCAGGCATGGACCTAGAACTGGTAGACCAGGGCATTTCTTACAACTGACTGCTCTGAATTTATTAGAATTAATGCTCTCCACCATGTAGTCCACACTACGCACATGATTGCAATTTACTGAAAAAAAAACAAGCTATCAATAATATCATCATCTAAATGCTTTTTTTTTTGAGCGCATAACTTGCATACTACAGTACGTTTTGTTGATGCAATTGAAATGTATGCTAAATAATTATGAGTGATACAGTTTTACAAAAATAATGCGTGCTCACGATTTTTCTAAATTGATAACTCATATTAGTTAAATTGATAATTTTACGTTTGCTTCACCCTTGTGGAATTAATATCTATAAATAATTAAAAGCATGTTTATCCGAAAACCGGTCCCGCTAAATATAATATTATTGTTGGAGCTTACTTTCTCCTAATGGCGTATTCATGATATCCTTTATATTTGTTTTGATGTCCAGTTGCATACAACCAGGCTGGAAGGTACCACAATTAGGGTAAAAGTCCACGTGTCCACAAGAACCGTAGTAACCAGCCCCTGCTTGGTTGCTATGGATCACATCCACAAACATGGCGTCTGTTTCATCCAAACGCTCTGCTCTAGAAAGGCCTTGGTACAAAGGTCCTGCAGGGTCTAACCCAGTTATTCTGCCAATCTTCATACCGCAAGTTTTTCGCACCTCTTGCCCAGCGAGGCCCGAAATTTGCCCTCCCATGGAGTGTCCAAGCACGTGCACCTTGCTTAGGTCCACTTTCAAAACGGAGTTTAGCATACACATGAATCTGCCTACAATTTTTGCAACCCCTTGTGCCTTACAGAAGGATGAGGTGTAAAGGTCGACTGATACAGCAGACCAATCAACCCCGATGATGTTGGCGTCATAACGCGTCAAGTATGCATTTTTTAGCTCGGGCATTCGGTCGCTGTTGACGCTACAAAGCCAACCATGGATCACAAAGATGAACGGTTTGTTGGGTTTGACTTTGTCCTTTAAGTTGTCTTCATTTAGCTGAATTGGCTGTTCTTGATTTTGTCTGGTGTACAGGAAAAATTTGACGTCATCATCGGACACAGTAGTGTTACGACAACCAAGGAAGTTATTTACTGTTCCGGTAAGCAATATACTGAGTGTTTCCCGTAGTACCCCGTCCGGAAATTCTGACAGGGTAAAATTATCCTGGCAGTAATCTATAAAGAAACATCGAAGAATAATTATAAATCTCACTTGGCATTACAAATATACAAAGGAAAAATATATGTAAGAAAACATACGGAATTATACCTTAACTTTCAGTTGACTTGATTTAATGTTTGTTTTTGTTGGTAATATTAAGACGCTAAGTATTAGGAATATAAATTAGTCTTACCAGCTTTGCTGAATCCAACCAGAAACATAAAAATTAAAAGGATTTTCACTTGAACCATTGTTAGAGATGTAAAACTTCTTTGCTTCTGATTTAAATACGTCGTTGCTGGTATTTATAATAGAATCGCATTGATTTTATCTAGTTTTACTACCTTAAAACAGCTTACACCAACTTACTGTGTGTTTGTGTTGTAAGCAAATACTTTGTGAACCCCATAGGATAACCTCTGCACGAGCTGATTTTTCTTAAGTAAAACTCAATTTCTAGCAAGATTTTCTACAATGTTTCTTGAATTTAATCATCTGAATTGGATTGCAATGTAGTTTGTTACTTAGTAAAATTTTTAAATATTCTGTAGTGTTTCCAACACCAGTATCATTCAATTACAATACACTATAAGTCGATGCAAGAGGACTAGATTATCAGTGAATAAATATTTAAACATCAAATTAGCGTGAAACCCGCTTGGAGTGCTGGTTATAATTAGGTGCACTCAATATATGGAATTTTTATGTGAAATCAAAAATTTTAAATTTGGGAAAAAGGTTTTGCGCTTCTCCAGAATTCCGTTGTTGGAATGTAAGGTCTGTTCTACTTTGCAGAGTTGTTCTTCTGTGAGCATTATAATAACATTTACAATCAATATTTATTTAATTTCTAATGAGGCAATTCAGGTTAAAATATAATCTTGAATATTCTGTTTTGTTGGCCGATAGTTTTGTAACCAAAAGAAGATTTTTGAGTTTTCAACCCCTGCACTGACATGTTTTAAATTTCTATTCGCAGTGATTTTCTTTCTCCTGTATAGGGTATGGTAACGCATAGAAATTACTTAGAGCCAGTTGCTTAAACTATAAAAATAATATGTTTTTTATTATACCTGAGTCATAATCTCTGTTTTTGAAACTAAAAAGCGTGCAAAAACGGGTTTTTAAAACACTAGTGCTTTAAAGTTGCCTAGGTAACAAGAAATTCACTTGTTGGCCATCCAGCTGGATAATTTTTCGTATTTCTTGCAATAGATTTCGCGGGGATTAATCGCTGTTCAGCTTGTTCGGCTAACATTCTAATCTTGGATGAAATATTCTTGTTTTCGTTAATTTTGTAATTCACGAACACAAAGTCGAAAGCTATTTCACAAACCAAGAAATTTATAATAAATATGCATAGCAACGAAACAACAACAATTGCTAACTGTTTCTATATCAACGATTAATGACAGGATTACTTCGAAAACAGGATTTCAGTTTCCTATTTTCGTTATAATTTTCGGATTGTAGTGCAGGTATAATAAAAAATAGGCTTCGCCTCGTGCTTTTAAACCCGTCGCGCGTGCTTTAAAGGCTTGCTCATACACTTGTATTATAATATACTATTTTAGACATGTATACTTAGTTAAATAACCCACGCTTCGCAATATCTGTGTTAGTGACGAATGCACAGTTTTTTTTTAAATGGGTTTGTTAACAGGCACAATGTAAGATATTGGTGCAATGAAAATCCATGTTTTTCGGGAAGGTCACACCCAATTTCAGCAAAAATTGAATTTGTGGATAGGAATACTTGGCGACTATATCGTGGGGAATTGTACTTGAACATGCTGGAATACCTCATCCATCCGTTAATAGTTGAGATTGCTTAAAATAAATCAAACGAATTTGACATGGATATCATATTCCAGCAAGATGACGCTTTTCCCCAGTTTAGCAGACAAGTTCGCAATTATCTCGTTGCAACGTATCCTCGACGATGGATTGGTCGTCGTGGTCCAACAGAATGGCCTCCACGATCCCCTGACCTGCCTCCGTTGAACTTGTTTTGTGGGGATATCTTAAATCGAAAGTTTTTCAAACAGAACCCGATTCCCTTTTGGATTTACGACGTAAAGTAATAGATGCTTGTGCAAATATCGGAGTTGAAACTTTTCAGAAACTACGGGAAGAGATCAGAATAGGTTTTTCTATTGCCAATAAGGTCAAGGAGCACACTTTAAACATTTATTAAAATAGTATTACTATTCAGTTTTTGTTGTATAAAATAAGTTTTGTTGTGTTTTAGAATCTTCTTCTTCATTCTTCAATCGTGAACATTTTTAAAGCATACAAAGTAGTATTCAGTCTGCCTTTAAAGCACACAAAATTTTGTGAAGAAATATGAAGTCGTTCAAAAGTTAGCAGGGGGAAGGGCATTTTACGACCGCACTATATAGCACAAATAGTAAATAAATCCTGTTGAAATTGTGACTATTATATATAAAATATAAATCTTTATGTAATCCACTTTTCCAGAGTTGTATTCAGAAAATAGTTGTAATAGGATATAGAAATAAGACAAGTTAATAGCTAACTAAGCAGCTTATTATAATCATCGATTTAAACAGTATTAGGTGATAATGATATTGAATCTTCTTATTTTGACTCAAGGATTCAACAATTTTTAATTGTGTTTATTTATAATTTCTATAAATATTAGTTCTGGTATAATTCATTGTTTTAAAAATTACAGACTAACAATGCCGGACCTGATGTAGGTTCCGGCCTTACGATAGTTGCAACCAAACACGAAGATAAGCGCACTATCTTGTTTAAGAGTATTAACACAGGTCACGGGTAATCTTTAAAGTTTCAGTTCCTTCAACGGATTGCCAAGTCGACTACTTATATATTCGGTTTAGTTAAAACTCAGCGGTAACCTTTTTCTCAACCTGGTTACTTACAGAGGATTACACATGTAAACATCATAAGCAACAATACTAAACCTATTGTTAACCGTTCGGGTGAGCTTTAAATTCAGGAGAACGTTTTCAGGTAGAAATGAATTATTTAAATGGAACAAGTTATTTTTACCGAATGAATACGTAGAACCTTTTAAGCAAATGGGACTAGAATCATTATACAAATTTTACAAATTCCTATAACTAATTTATAAAATCCGGTCCTGGCAATACCGCTCTCCTAGTAGCTTTAAAAATGTTTACTTGTAATCCTCTGTAAGTAGCCATGTAGAGAGAAAGGTTGGCGCTGAGTTTTAACCAAATCGACTATAGTCTCCTGATGGATTGAGCGGAGAAGACGATTTAAGTATTCAGGCGCGAATCTCTTACCATGAAAATATTGAAAAACTATTTAACTACATATTTTGCAATCAAGTGGAAACACTAATAGTTTACTTAATTTAGACTATTTAAAGGAACTTTGACCGAGACAATTCTGAAGATATGCTGTCTGCTGAGGCCAACAATAAAATTCTAATTATCACATTAGACTTTTAATATTAAATATTTTTGATCTGAATTGTGGAAATTAGAAAATGTTTGTTTTCAATGTAAAATAGAACATCAACAAAAAAAATCTCAAAATTTCAAATATGTATGTATTTAATAACTATAATTCTGCTATTCGGCCAGGTATTTCTATTTTTAAGTAATAGAAATGTTGGTACTACAATTATTTTCAGATATTAATAAATAATATTAACAATTTTAAATGTAGAATTTTGTCAACAACTGCAGGCCAATAACATTGGACTGCAATTGTTGACTTGGCGAAGGAATAATCTTTAAATGTATTCCTCAACCACAGTTTATATACTTAAACCACCGTCTCCAATTAATCTTATTAAAATCAGAAGTACATTGGTTTGCAGTTTTCACTACGAAGGTTCTGCTTTTCAGTTAGTAGTATCTATTTTCTAAAGGAAACACTTTTGACCACACATTTATTAACAAAAGTTGTTTGCTTTGTTGTGTTTTGTAAGCCCTAGATGTTTGTCCCTACAATTCATTACCTGTACCAAGAACATTTTCCGAATAGGAATCATCTATCGCATAAGGCCTTTAGTGTAGTTCCACGTCGACTGCTGGATGAGGTACATTCCTTGTCAACAGAAACAACTGTGGAGCTACCAGAACAAGGCGAGCGGTGGATTTTGAGGAAGAAGTTTTGGAGAAAGTGGCTGAAAATCCTTCTACTAGTTCAAGAGCCATAGCTCATGAAATGGGAATGAATGTGAATTAGTTATTGTAAATTTTTCAAATACATAGTTGATTTTTGCGTTGTAATTTCGGTTTTTTCTATTGCTTAGTTTTGAAACATTTTGTTAACTAATTTATTTTAAATTTAATTTGAATTTGAAAAGTGGGAAAGAGGGCTTTATTTATCCTGTATTAATTTCCGTCGATATAGAAACAAATAGTAGGTAGTAAATTGAGTTGCCTACATTTAGGCGCTTCTTAAAGAATCTTTGAAAAGCTCCATCCCTGAAAGGAAACACTTTTAACCATACATTCATTAACAAAAAATGTTTGCTTTCATATATACTTTTAGCCCTAGAACTTTGTCCCTGCAATTCATTAGCACCCTGCATATACAGAATATATTTCATGTTTCCAAACAAAAAATTTAAATAAAGTATACATTTTAGATTTACCGTTTAGATTATCAGTTGAAAAAATTCATTTATTAAAAATACAAACTTATTTTTGTTTAAAATGTATAAATTGCTCCCTCAACACACTGCTGTAAATCCTTTGTACATATACTAAATGTTGCTTCTTGTACC
>JABXWE010029510.1:0-12234 GCA_014611495.1 Limonius californicus
TTCAAACAGTTCAACACTTGTAAAGAAGTTGTCTACTGTGAGATTTCTTGAAGAATTGTGGATTGTTTTTACCAACAGCTGAACAGTGTGCATTCCTAAATTGCGTTGTACTTCTCCTCCAGGTTGCTTTCCTGTATAAATTTTACCATCTATGGCATATCCGCTATCAGATTCACAAAACCAAAAGAACTTTATACCATATTTAGCTGGTTTACTAGGCATATATTGAGTAAAACCACACCTACCTCTAAAACCAACCAGTTGTTCGTCGATAGTAACGTACGTTATTGGAACCATTACTCTTCTGCACTGAGTCAGAAACAGGCCAATCTCTGGAGCCGCGTAGTTTTATTATCGAATCTCAAGAATCTCCTTATATCTTCAAATCGGTTCACCGACATACATGCGCGATAAATGCAATTTGATAGTTTATCCAAAAAAAGTTCACGCACTGGCACGTCCCAACTCTTTGTAGCCTCAGCCATAAGAAGTATCCCTAAAAACGCGTCAATTTCATCTCTCTCAATTGGTTGCCATTTCTTGCCTTTGCGTGAACACACAGAGGATGCTTCGCGATTAGTGCATAGTATTATCTCGTCTTTTATTTCTAAAGTTATAAATTTTCTCCAAGCATCAATCGGGGTAAATATTTCACCTCTCTTTGTGGGCCCGGCTGTAAAACGTATAATGTTGTGTAGAGACACCTTTGAAGACTTTTTTACAGGAAGCATGAAATTATCAATACTATCTTTTACATCCTCTTCACCCGAAGTAAGATCATCATCCTCTGACTGTTGTATATAATCATCATCATCATCAGCATTGCCATCGATAACATCTTCAAAATCTCCGTAATCAGATTCTTTACTCGATTCTGAACCGGCATAATCAGATTCATCAAGCCATTGTTGCGCAATCGTTTCAAAGTCGGGATCTGTTGGTCGAATCGTTCGTTTTCTACCTTTTGAAGTCGAAGGCACTGCCATAATAAGTAAGATGAAATGTCAAACCTAACTGCACTACTTACACTATGCAACAACGTTTTCAGTCAACTGAGTAGACAATAATGACAAACCAATGTTATTTCAGCGGCGTCGAAAGCTTTGCGCATTTGCACGCAGCACCAGGTTCAAGCATGCGGCAACATGTCTGAACAGGTTCTAACACGTTTTCTATATAGAGTTGGAATGTTCAACTAAACGTACAGTCCATTCATAAAACACATTTCTATATCTAAAATAACTTATAATAGCTGGGTATAAAATACCCACCTTATGTAAATTACGCTAAATTTTGGAAATAATTTTTTTCTCCAGTAATTGAATTATTAAAAACATTTTTATTAGATTATTATGTTAGGAACAAGTCAATAGAAGAATACATGAGATGGCATTCATTTATATTGTTGCATCATCCGAGCAACTATTAGAATGTACTCATTAGGAAATAACAACCATTAAGATGCAATTTAGGCTATTAAGGTGACATATCGAACAGATATAATAATTTACGATTCTTTTTTGGTATATAAGGAGTCACAAAACCAGGGCTCCTCAGTTGCCTTTTGACTTGGCTAAGGGTAGTTTCAATCTGTAGTTCAGAGTAAATAATAAATAAATTAAAAGTTTAATTGTTGTTTATTGACTTCGTCTGAATTATTAGTGTTTATAATTATTCTAAGTGCCAAAGTAAGAAGTGTAATTCATTAACTAGTGCATTAAAATCACCGTGTTAAGTGAATATAATTCACGATTCAACCTATCAAGGTCGGAATAAACCAAATTCTGCATTGATAATAATACGGAGTACGGAGCCCTCTTCTAAAGCTGCCCTGGTGGAGGAAATTATTCTCAAACAATTGCTTGGTCCCACGGGAATCCAACAAAAATTGGTGGAGGAGCTGGGATACGTGGCTGCCTGGAAGAACAACTGAACAACAGTCGAAGTATTCCTGTGACAGTGCGTATCGACGCTTGACCCGTAACAACAACACCCAGCATCCCCGTAGTCGCTGACCCCTGCGACCAGTCGCCCTCAGTGGATACATCAATCTGACCCCGGAGGTCGACACATTAAAAACGTAAGTCTGTTCTCAAATTTTTCCAAAATTCCTAACTTATACCCAGACCTCACCTCACTCTTAAACAAAATGAATCCCCCTAAAGAGGAAAGTACCAACAACGAAGGTTCCTCTCAATCGAATTCAAAAACCGAAGATTATTCACAAATTCTAAGTCAAGACGAAGAGCTAGAACCTTTAAGCCTATCTCTTTTATTTAATTTCATCCGACCATTCACCGGTGATCGCAAAGAAATCACCACCTTCATACAAAATTGTAATAGCGCATTTAGACTAGCTCAACCCGCACAAATCCCACATTTATTTTTATTTGTTGTGTCACAATTGTCAAGTAATGTTGTAAACGAAATTAGTTTAAACGAAGTCTCATCTTGGACACAGCTCAAGGCAAAATTAAAAACCTATTACAGTCACATTAGGGATCTCACACAACTTCATGAGGAATTGGAAACCATTAAACAAAATCATAATGAAAATGTCACGGAATTTTACAAGCGATTAGAAAATTTAAAAAACGAATGTATAATCGCAGAGACCAGTCAATGCGAAATCAAGGACGAACTTAACGGCCTCACAAAAGCCATTCAAAGAACAGCCCTAAGGCGGTTCATGTTACATTGTCGTCCCGAAATTTCTCAAATGTTAAGAGCACGAAATATTGCAACTTTAAATGAAGCCTTTTCTATGGCATTACAGGAAGAAAAAATTCTAAATTACACCAAAACTCAGGGGCGTAACAACCCTTCTATGTATTGTTCCTATTGCAAAAGAACAAACCATTCTACCCAAAATTGTAAGAAAAAACCGAGAGTTTTCCCAAATTCTTTCAATACTTCTCAAACCCCTAAAATGACCCCTAACTCGTCATATAATTCATCAAAATTTTGTAATTATTGTAAAAATACAGGTCATGATATCAATGAATGTAGAAAAAGAAAATATCGTGAACAACAAAAACAAAATTTTAGTGGCCAGAATTCAAACCCCAGAATTAATCATTTAGATTCTAGTAATTTAAACTTCAATCATCCGTTGGAAGAGAATGCCATTCCAGCGGATTCACAAATTCAACAGGCATTCGACACAGAATCAGTAGTCTAGAAAACTCTGAAAATTCAAATCATCGTACTCTAACATTTAAATCAAAAAATTCAGACAAGAAACTAACTTTTCTCATAGATACAGGAGCTTCAATATCTCTTATAAAACACGATTCATTAAATCCTTCGAAAACTAAATTAAATAAAAATGATATTATAACCATTACTGGTATAAATCCAAATAGTCCTATTTTAACATTAGGGTCGTCAATCATAAACCTTTCAGTTCAGAATCTTGAACTTAATCCAAGAATTCACGTAATAAATTCTACAAAAATTTCAACCCCTTACGATGGTATATTAGGAGATGACGTTCTTCAAAGCGAGAACGCCGAAATCAATTATCATTCTAGAGCTATCAAAATTAGGAATAACACAATTCCCTTCGATAACTTTACTTCTAATAATTATATGAAGAAAATAACCTTGCCTCCTCGTAGCGAATCGGTCATTCAAATATCAGTGCCCAACAAAATCAAAGAAGGACTTCTTGAATCCAAAGAAGTGACTCAGAACGTCCTCCTTCCCAATGCCATTCTTAAAGTAAATAATCACATTGCTAGCTGTACTATTACAAATACTAACGATTTCCAAGTAGAAATCCCACAGCCAATAATCGAACTCAAAGAATTCGAAATTAACCAAATAAATCAGAATACTTCTAACAAACCCACTCAATCAAACAGACACAAAAATTTAGAAGATAACATTCGTACAGATCACTTAAATTTGGAAGAAAACCATAGTATTCGAGAAATATGTAGAGAATTTTCTGACATTTTCTTTCTACCAAATGACGATCTAAGCTTCACTCCTTCGGCAGAACATGCCATACCTACTACTTCTCAAATTCCTATAACTACAAAAATTTATCGTTACCCCAAAGTCCATGAACAAGAGGTAAAAAGGCAAATCGACCAAATGCTCGATCAAGACATTATTCAACACTCCAACTCACCTTGGTCTTCTCCAGTTTGGGTAGTCCCCAAAAAACTCGATGCTTCCGGTCAAAGGAAGTGGCGTGTAGTCATAGACTACAGGAAAATAAACGAAATAACTCCTAGCGACGCCTACCCCTTACCTAACATCGAGGATATTTTAGACCAATTAGGTCAGGCCAAATATTTCTCAACCTTAGATTTGGCTTCCGGGTTTCACCAAATTAAAATGAAAAACGAAGACCGTGCCAAAACGGCATTCTCCACACCTCATGGCCATTATGAATATCTCCGCATGCCATTCGGCTTAAAAAATGCACCTTCAACATTTCAGAGATTAATGAATGCTGTACTAACAGGTATCAGGGGCATAAAAAGCTTTGTCTACTTAGATGACATCGTAATATTTGGTAACTCTCTAGAAAATCATAATAACAACCTTCGCAGCGTCTTCCAAAGACTCAGAGAACATAATCTTAAACTCCAACCCGACAAATGCGAATTCCTACGCAAAGAAGTCGGATACTTAGGTCACGTAATTACTGAAAAAGGTGTTAGACCAAATCCCGAAAAAATTAAAGCCATATTAGAAATCAAACCTCCCAAAAACCCAAGAGACATAAAATCTTTCCTGGGATTGGTAGGATATTACAGAAGATTCATTCCAAAATTCTCAAATATAGCAAAACCCCTTACAAATCTCCTAAAAAAGGATCAAAAATTCGAATGGACCTCAAAATGCGAAGAGTCCTTCCAAATATTAAAAAACGCTCTTATAACCGAGCCCATATTGCAATACCCTGACTTTTCTAAATCATTCATACTTACCACAGACGCTTCCAATGAAGCCATTGGTTCAGTTCTCTCGCAAGGAGAACTCAGTAGCGACCTTCCAATTTCTTATTATTCCAGAACGTTGAATAAGGCCGAAAAGAATTATTCAACCACGGAGAAAGAACTGTTATCAATAGTCGATTCCGTAAAACATTTCAGACCCTATTTATTCGGGCAAAAGTTTACCATTGTTAGCGACCACAAACCACTAACATGGCTGATGAACTGCAAAGACCCTTCAAGCCGCTTAGTAAGGTGGCGATTAAAATTGTTGGAATACGACTACAAAATAATCTATAAACCTGGAAAACTTAATAGCAATGCCGACGCATTAAGTAGACCAATCTTACAATTAGATAACAATGCTTCTGTCGATTTAACGCACGAAATTTTGACATTTAACGATTTCCAATTGTTCCATCAGCAAAACTTAGAAATACTAGAACCTCCCAGAGATAATACCGTAATTGATAAAATAAAAAATATTGCAATTCCAATTGCATGTGATGCTATAGGAGCAAATTCACATTTAAACTACGTTAAAAAACACTTTCCTAACGTCGCATTGGAAAGCACAAAACCAGGTGAGGTAAGAGCATTAAGATTACCTTGCCAAACCATCTATTTACTGTATGTTAAACCATTCACCATAGATTCATGTACCTATGAACAATTGTTCGATTCATTCAAAAACCTTAGGCTATTATTAGACCTCAATAAAACAGAATCTTTCACGTTAGCTGATCCGATCCCTCAAAATTCCAAAATTCAATTCGAAACCTTAAAAAGCCTTTTACAATATATATTTGCGGGATTCAACTACAAAATTTTAGACAATGAAAAAATTCTCGTCAATAATCCCGAGGATATTGACAAAATTTTAAAAGAATATCATGACATCCCTCTAGCCGGCCATCAAGGTATGCAACGTACATACGAAGCAATAAAAAGAAGTTATTATTGGGACGGGATGAAACATATGATCAGAAACTACATAAAAAAATGTGACACCTGTCAAAAGTCTAAAACTAATTTCAACCCAAACAAAAGTCCCATGGTCATCACAACCACGGCTTCAAAATTCTGTGAAACCATAGCTATGGACGTAGTAGGCCCTTTGCCAGAAACCCCAAACGGAAATAGGTTCATCCTTACACTGCAAGACGACTTGACAAAATTTATCCAAGTCTTCGCCCTTCCTGAACACAATGCCGCCATTGTCGCCCTTCATTTTCTCAAATTTTGCACCCAATTTGGGTTTCCAGAAACAATACTATCCGACCAAGGCCGCGAATTCACATCGGCCACTTTCAAAGAAATAAATAAATTGATTTCAGTTAAACATAAATTAACAAGCCCATATCATCCGCAGACGAACGGATCCTTAGAACGAACTCATCTCACCCTTAAAGATTATCTCAAGTGTTATGTTTCCAAAGACGGTAATGATTGGGATGAATATTTAAATTTCGCCACCCACTCATATAACACACACGTCCACAAATCCACACGCGTGACACCCTACGAATTAGTTTTCGGTCAACCACCTAAAATCCCAAGCTTTTTCAACAATCCTCAACAAAAACCCAATTACTCAAATCTAGCAAACGAAATTGCATCCAAATTACAAAAAGTTCGAGAAGTAGCAAGGGAACAACAATTAAAAGCAAAAAGTAAATCAAAAGAATATTACGACAAAACTCACCATACACAGAATCAATTTTCAGAAAATGATCTAGTGTTACTTTATAATTCAGGCGCTAAAAATACTAGCAAACAATTAAAACCAGAATTTCTAGGCCCATACAAAATAATTAATGTTCACAATAATAATACTGCATCTATTCAACTAACGAAAAACAAAATTAAAACATATCATTTTAACCTACTGAAACCTTACGTTTCAGATTCCGCTTCCGACACAAGAGGAGAAGATGATGAAAACAGTCATATTAATCCTACTGATTCCTTACCTTTACGGTTATAAAATTACCCCTATAGACTCATCGAGTGGTCTACTGTATAGCCACCTCGGTGAAGTAAAATTAAACAACCAAAAATTTACTATAGTAAGCTACATTAATTTGACCCAAATTGAAAATCAAATCAAAAGCACTTATAACTTTTATTATAAAACCTTAGCACTCTGCACTTCATTTAAATTCACTAGAATAGAGCTACATTGCAACAATCAATTATTATACGTAGAAAATAAACTACACTCTTTAAAAGATAACTATGCTATCATAGCCCACCAAGTTTCGGAAACTAGGAAAAAACGAGGCCTAATCAACGGAATTGGTGACGGAAATAAATGGTTATTCGGCACACCAAACGCAGATGACGCAAAATTCTATACAAATTCTATTAACTCACTAATTGCAGATCAAAGGCAAACTCATACCTTAATGCAACAGCAAATAAGGATCATATCTTCAGCTATTTCTAATTTCAATCACTCTATTGTTAACCTGAATAAAAACACAAAGGTAATGAATGAAAATTTTGCAAAATTTAACAAATTTGCAGAGCAAACCCTCAATGACCAACAAAAAATAAGCTTAGAATTAAACATAACGGAACATCTCTTAACATTAGCAGAAATGTCGGACACGTCATGGTATCATAAATTTCCAAATCCTACATCCATCAGATCTAACAAAAGAGTTGCTACACATTGCAACCAAACATACATTACCATTAGAACCCACTCTAAACAATGCATACTATTACTACAAAATTATTAAGGTATCTTCATTTATTCACGACAAATTAATGGTATTAACCTTTGAAATACCCGTTGTTGGTACACTCACCTATAATATGTACAAAATGTTTCCATTACCTACCCCACATGCAAACAATCTAAATCTATACTCCTATATCGAACCTTCCAAACCTTACATCCTATTCTCCGTAACGAGAACAGTCTATGCAATGATCAACAATTTAGAAAACTGCATAGAATATCTGCCCTCACAATGGTTATGTAAAGAAGTCTCCACATCAACAAGGACCGACCAACCAAAATGTGAAGTACAACTTTTTTCCAAAGCTGTAACCACCATACCAAAGTCCTGCAAGGTCAAGACCATCTATGCAGAAGACGAAATCTGGCACAAAACTAACAATAACCAATGGTTATACGTGTTGGACAAAACAACGCCAATCAACATCATTTGTAAAGACAACCTAGCACACGAGGAAGTATTAAATAAAATTGGAATCCTGGAACTAGATAACAATTGCAAAGCGTATACTGATAACACAATTCTCGATGCACAATCCCTTTTGGGTAATACCAATATAACAAATAAAATACCAATAACGGACATAACCGAAGATGACTGCTGCGTGTATCAACGAGAAAACTTAACGCTCCGCAATGTCAATCTCCAGCCCATTAAATTAACCGAGTTAAATATAGATGAATTAAAATTCGCTCAACATAAGTTACATCAATTTGATGAAATCCTCCAACAGCAGTTAAAGAAGCCATTCATAGTAGAACATGCCCATTGGTATACAACTCTGTTTTCCGTAATAGGGGGTTTATCCCTTTTAATTGTATTATATAATCTATTCAAATGGTTAGGTGTTTTAAGCCTACTAAACCAATACTTGTGCTGCACCAAGGAACCAAGAGATCCTACAAAGAAGATTACTTCTACGTGCTGCTACCCGTGCATCACAATTTTCAACCAATCCCATAACAAGAAGAAATCACCAAGCCTACCAGTTCTTGCTTACGATGCGGAAATGGAAGAACTCAGCATAGAAACACCAAGAAGATACAACACTAGACGTTCAGTGAAATCTACAGACCAGAAGTCAGAGACTGTCCCTATCAACCAGCTGTGACAGTGTCATTCTTGTCTAAAAACTATAATTAAGTTAAACAATATATTCATGTTATTATTCACAATTATGTTAATCTTAGATTTAAATTTTTTTTCTCTTTTTCAATTACTATTATCTTAATCCTAGATTTAAATTTTGTCTTTTACAAAATCATTTAGCCAAAATTTTATTTACCCCGGAGGTGTTGCATCATCCGAGCAACTATTAGAATGTACTCATTAGGAAATAACAACCATTAAGATGCAATTTAGGCTATTAAGGTGACATATCGAACAGATATAATAATTTACGATTCTTTTTTGGTATATAAGGAGTCACAAAACCAGGGCTCCTCAGTTGCCTTTTGACTTGGCTAAGGGTAGTTTCAATCTGTAGTTCAGAGTAAATAATAAATAAATTAAAAGTTTAATTGTTGTTTATTGACTTCGTCTGAATTATTAGTGTTTATAATTATTCTAAGTGCCAAAGTAAGAAGTGTAATTCATTAACTAGTGCATTAAAATCACCGTGTTAAGTGAATATAATTCACGATTCAACCTATCAAGGTCGGAATAAACCAAATTCTGCATTGATAATAATACGGAGTACGGAGCCCTCTTCTAAAGCTGCCCTGGTGGAGGAAATTATTCTCAAACAATTGCTTGGTCCCACGGGAATCCAACAATATCAAGAAATGAACAATCTAGTTAAATTATAATAATGCTGTGGGTACAAAATACCCACCTTATGCATCCTAGGGTTAAGAAAACAATCCCAATTATCACTAGAAAGTAAACTCGTAGTGTATAGGGCCATACTAAAATTCGGTTGGACCTATGGTGTCCAAATGTGGGAATCAGCATCAAACTCTAACATCGAGATACTTGAAAGGTTTCAGTCAAAAGTGCTTAGAACCATTGTCAACGCGCGGTGCTATGTGACGAGCGAGGTAATACGACATGTACAAGTACCTATTTAGTGTCAAACAAACAGTGCAGAACTATAATGCTACCTACCGACAGAGAGTGGATAATCATTCTAATAGACAGACTAAACAGCTATTCACAAGACACAATAATTACCGTAGAATTGAGCTCTATGATTCCATAGACCTACTTAACAGATTTAACTAATTCTTTGTTTTAAGTAAAACCTAGTGTAATTAACAATCATATATGATTGAACTTTTACCTTTGAACCTTCAATAGGAGATATGTTAATGAACACACTCCTGCATGTCATTAATATAAAATGTCATAATAATTAGCAGAATGTCTCTTTGGATAGCTTGCATTATAGTGCTGTCAAGAATGATTTGAATACCCGATTCTCGATCCTGAAAATAATCGGTTCTCGATTCTAGAATCGGATTTCGATTCTCGATTCTAGAATCGGATTTCAATTCTCGATTCTAGAATCGGATTTCGATTTCGACAAATCAAAATATTGATGCAATAAGTGTATTCTTGAAAGAAATTTTAATAGTTTACGAAAAGTTAAACACCACCAAAGTGTAATATGAGGTATAAAGTAACATTAAATGGTTTACACATTTTACCTGCCATTAGTAGTGTAACATATAACATGGAAACCATTGATTTAAATAATATATTGACAAAATGTTCTTAACGTTCTGTCTACTAAGTGGGTCCAAAACCTAAACTGACGCTTTTACAAGAACAAATATTCATTTGTCGATCAGTGATTTAACAAAAAGTTTCAATTGTGATACAAGAGAATAGATTCTTGATAGGACTTCCAATTATTGGCGCCGCTCAATAGTGTCACCACTACACAGTAACACACACACCCGTGAGAGTTTGTTTTAAGGTTTTGAACTCCGCATGCCAGTAGGGGAAGTGCGCGTAAATTGTACCGGCGCCAAAATTGTACCACCAGCATTGTATGGAAACTAAGCTACTACTAGCGCTAAACACGGAAATTTCTGGCCCTACGGCAACCTCACCAGTCAGTGCAGTGACCCTGATTCCGATATGAATTGCAGTGTTTTATTGAAAAATAGTTTTGTGAAATCGTTGCATTTCTTATAAGGATCTGCCTTTAGTTTTGAGGAGTTACAAGGAAGTCATCAAGAGTAAGTCTATCTTTGTTATTTTTAGTCTGTATGGTGTATTATTAGTTGTAAAATCACGCACATGTAGTTGTGGCTTTGTTTGTTAAATATGGCGTATTCTGCAAAATTGTACCACTTTGTGTTTCCATAATTGTACCACTTTTTTCAGTGGTACAATTTTGGCTTACATAAGTTTTTATTTTTAGATGGCTCAAAACAACAAGAAGTATGATAAATGGACTGAAGAAAATATGTGTAGGGCCATTTCAGCATTTGCAAATGGTGACATGGGCATTAATGCTGTATGCCGTATGTATGGCATCCCGAAACCAACTTTGAAAAGACACATGCAAGGGACCAATATTTATACTAATGACGACACAAAAAAACATGGGCGCTCTCAAGAACTACCTAAAGAATTAGAAGAAGAGTTGTTTCATCATGTTCTAAAATTAGAAAGAATGTTTTTTGGACTAGGAAGAGATAATTTAAAAAGATTAGCTTTTCAAATAGCAGAAGAAAATAATATACCTCACAGATTTAACAAAACTAAAAAAATGGCCGGTAATAAATGGTACTACGGTTTTTTGAAGCGATACCCCCAGCTGAGTCTAAGGAAACCCGAGGCGACATCAATCGCTCGAGCAACTGGCTTTTCAAAAGACCGAGTGAATGAATTTTTTGGAACAGTATTACAAGTAGTTGACGAACATAAATTTCAAGCATCTGATATTTACAATGTTGACGAAACTGCATTATCAACTGTACAACGGCCAAGAAAAGTAGTGGGAATGAAGGGCAAACATCAAATCGGGGCAATGACGAGTGGAGAAAGGGGTGTTTTGACAACAGGGATTTTTGCTATGAGTGCTTCTGGTTTTTTCTTACCCCCTATGCTTGTGTTCAAAGGACAACGTTTCAAGCCAGAATGGCAATATGGCGCTCCACCAGGGACAGAATTTGCCATTAGTGATAATGGTTGGAGCAATAGTGTAGTCTTTAAGTGGATCCAGCATTTTGTAAGTTTTGTGAAACCCTCAATTGAAAAGAAAGTACTTTTACTATTGGATGGCCATGCCAGTCATACAAAAGATTTGAGTACAATAAATTATGCAAAAGAAAACGGCGTGGTTATGATGTCATTACCTAGCCATACTAGTCACAAGCTTCAGCCACCTGACCACAGTTTTTTTTCCCCTCTAAAATCAAACTTTAATAAGGCAGCTGACCGCTATATGCGTACAAATCAATCAAAAATAACTGTAGGTCACATCAGTCACCTCTTAGGAGAAAGCTTTCCAATTACAGCGATTGCAGCAACTGCTATAAATGGATTTAAGGGTTGTGGAATCTGGCCTATCAATAAAG
>JABXWE010029511.1:0-16875 GCA_014611495.1 Limonius californicus
TCGACGCTTAATGCACTTGTCTGTCTCACGACCCAAAATGGTCGCCGGAAATGCACAAAGTTATCCAAAATCTCGCACAGGCGCGATTCATAAAAATCAAGTGAGGAAAATGGGTTGCAAACCAATCAGGCGAAATTACCGTCACAATTTCTTTTATAAAACAGAGACTTTTAAAGAATCTTTAAGAAGCGCCTAAATGTAGGTGTGGTAGGATCGCTCCCTGGCGTCGGTGGTTAGCCATAGTAGCAGAAATAGGCCGACGTTAAATAAAACAAACAAACAAATGTAGGCAACTCAATTTACTACCTACTATTTGTTTCCATAACGACGGAAATTAATACAGGATAAATAAAAAGAGGGCTTTATTTATCCTGTATTAATTTTCGTCGTTATGGAAACAAATAGCCTGTTAAAGAATCTTTGAGAAGCTCTATCCCCGAAAGGAAACACTTTTTACCATACATTGTTATGTTATGTATTACCAACATGTTATGTTTTAATATCCTGTTAAAATTCAAATATTTAAATTCACAGCAGTCGTAATTGCTAATCGCCTGCTCTTTAGGCCATGCAGTTGCTTTGCTCCTGTGTGCAATCTACCAGAACTGAAGATGACCGCTTAGCGATAGAAATGTACATCTACATTTCTTAACCCGCTTTTATGAGAACTAACGCGTTTTTTCGTCTTGATTAAATCAATAAAGCATATTTTATAATATAAATAACCCGTTTTCCTTCATTTTCAGGTTTTTGAAACGCTTAATGTTTTGCCGACCCGTGTAAGTAATTATTTCAAGTCTTTAGAAATCATTCTTGTAAGCTTGGTTCTATGGAGGTTTCCAAATTACAGAATAGGACTGAGAAATGCAAGCTAAAATTTTACGAACAGCGTGGTTTTTGTAAGTGACTTCCAGGATCTATTTTTCTGCTTAAAGTACTATTAAAAAATTATATCGAGTACAAAAGAACAGAACAACGAATAAATGCCCTTGAAATGGACTTCTGACGAAGATCGTGCGGTATTTCATGTTTTCAAAGAATTCCCAACCCATAATCAAACAACAAATAAACGTGGATTAAGAAATGATAAATTGAATAGAATCGAAGAGATTAAAATGGCATGGACATATGAGGAGGATGCCTGAAGAGCGTTGGCCTGAAAGGGTATGGAAATGGATGCAAATACAGAACAGAAAAGGGGAAGACCGAGAACAAAATGGAACGCAGAAGGTGAAAACGCAAAACGGTGTAGAGGCCTGCAGTAAAATCAGTGGCAAGATAAGTTTGGAAACTAGGAAGTGATAGACGGACAACGCATTCGTAAAGAATCAGTATATGTACAGGGTCATTCGTAATTGCATGGCACTATTTTATGGATGTGTTCTCCAGCACGAATTAAACAAAAAAGTTCATACAAACATATGGCTCAAATTAATTTATTACCGAGATATTGAAAGTTAAAGATAAATAGCTGAAAGTCCGAAGTTAAACAAGTAGTCGTCAATTGCGTATCATTAATTTTTTTAACACTCGATTAAACATCTGTTCGTAAATCTGTTGATTAGTATTAAATAACCTGTTTTAGTAGTTCATTTCCGTTCTCGTGTGAATTAATAGTACTTTGAAGACTCTTCAATTTGTTATTGTCATGGGAGACACCACAAATTTGTTTAGTTTTGCAGAACAAACAGACATGCTTTTAATTTATGGCGAAGTACGTAAAAATGGCGCTAAAGCACGCTAAAACCTGAACGAATAAACGCTGGGGATACTCAATGCTGCTCAGTTATCTCCTAGTACTTTTTTTTTTCCATTCATTCATACTACCGTCCCCCCCCTCCCGGAACCGCTTTCGCATTACTTCAGGGGGGTGCGGGCGTCCCTTACACACTAACCATTCATGCAGCATGCACCCTAAACTTAACTAACTGAATTGCGGTCGCCCCAGCGGGGATTCGAAACCACGCCGGAACAAGCGCAATTCAGTGTGACCTCGAGTGGCAACGCGTTTCTGCGCTAGACCACCGAGATCCCAGTTATCTCCTAGTACTAGCACCAGAAGATTGCCATTTCGTTTCAATGTACTATCATGTACAAGCGTATGGCGAACATTGCGTGAGCAACAATTGCATCCATTTCACATTACACCTGTGCAAGATCTGTTACCAGAAGATTATAACAAGCGCAGACATTTCTGTCAATGTTTAATTCGACAATGCACACGAGATTCTAACTTCCTGAGCTGCCTGCTGGTTACCGAGGAATTATGTTTTACAAGAAATGGCATTACCAATTTTTGAAACACCCACACTTGGAACGAAGAAACCCCTCATTCGACTGATAGTAGGATGCACTACCAACATACCTTTTCATTAAATGTCTTTTACCAACAAGGCTTTTAGGAATATCTAACTTGCATTTTTTGCAAAATGATCCGTATGACCTCCTAGAAGACATTCTGATTGTCAATAGGCAGGGGATGTGGTTTATGCATGACGGTGCCCCTGCTCACTTTTCTCACATTTTCACTGATTATTTAAACTTAACATATGGTAATCGATGGGTTGGTCGAACTCGAAATGGACCTGTTAAATGGCCACCGCAATCTCCTGATCTAGCGCCATTAGATTATTTTGTGTGGGACTGGATGGCGTCTATGGTTTATTCTAAAAGAAACAACTACTATCAAGGGTTGTTGTCCTGATGTTATAAGGCATGCCAGAGAAGCGTGGATTCGTCGTGCTGAATGCTGCATTTAACAAAATGGAGACCACTCTGAACAGTTACTCTTAATGTTTTATTTTTAAATAAATATCTTTAACTTTCAATATCTCGGTAATAAATTAATTTGAGCCATATGTTTGTATGAACTTTTTTGTTTATTTAGTGCTGGAGAACACATCCATAAAATAGTACCGTGCAATTCCGAAACATCCTGTATAATAATATCGAGTACTGCATCTGAAATACTGTACAATCCCTGACATTATGCATTTCAAGTAGTTTCCAATTCGGAAGCTTGTTTTGAGTTGACGTTGGCTTTGTTGCTGATAAAAATTAATCATATTAATGCAAATAAATTTTGTAAATACACACTATACGCAGGTTGTCAAAACTTGTGTAATTCTAAAGTATGTTTATTTTTCAGTCCAAGCAAAAATTTCTTTTTATTAGTATGAAAAATAACTTATTATGTTATTATTAGAAATGCTTACCCGTGTACTTAAATTTCAAATTTATGTGGGCCTTTTGAAACTTTATACGTTGATTTATGAATATGTCTTCCATAATGAGCTGAATTTTTTGGAAGCTTTTTATAAATTACCTTCATATTTGTATCGACACATTGAATGTAGATATAATACATACCTATATCCAAGGTTTCTCTTTTTCCATAAAATAACGTTATATAAGTAATTGTTTAGCAAAATGAGAACATTTTAAGTTTAAATATAGTGAAAATAAATGTAGAAAGATGTCTACATTAATTTCTACTTATATACGAGGGTCCCTTATAAAATTCCAAATTGTTTCTTGGCGTTTAACATGAATTTCCAGGAAAGAACATTTGTTTTTAGCCTGTCTTTAGGTGCCGGTAATAAACAGGAGAGTCGTTTCCTTTATCTCTGTGCTATAATTCCTGTAGATAAAATGAATTTAGGAACAGTAAAGTCAACAATAAGCGAAATAAAATGGCAATAAAAGAAAATTTTGTGCACTATCGGCAAGAACATTTAACCGTCCCTTACTACTTTAATTTAAAATAAAACTGATTTACATTTAAGTGTATTTAAATTCTCGTTCCTACTGGACGATTTGCAGGAATTCCACGTAGGACTTTGATGTTGAGGAATTCCGGGCAAGGAGAACACGGCGTTAGGCGCCCGTAAACTCAGCCAATTATTTTTTAAAGCGGTCCGACTATAAAATCCGGATGCCATGTTAAATTTTGCCAGAGGAATCGGATACATTACCGATATCATTAGTCATACGGTTTCGCTGATTGAATCGGATCAGTATTTCATTTCTGAGTGACTGGATGCGGTGGATATTTCCATTTGCAATTGGCGGTTGCGATCTTTATAACGCAAGTCTGCGTTTTCATTCGGGGGTTTATGATAGTATGGAATTATACGGTGCTGTCCTATTTTCCGTGCCCCATTCCAAACTCTAATCAGACGATATCGCGTGTCTTTGAAATGTTTTCGACTTTATCCTAATCTGTTTCATTCCTGCGACGACGTTTATAGCTAAAATAACACAGTTTTAGTTAGGTGTTAACATACATTAAACAATCTTGCGTATATACATAAACAGAATGCTTCTGATAGATAACTGTAGAATTAACAAAACAGCTTATTTTGTGATTTCTAAAGGGAAATTTCTATGACAATAAAGGCTGTAAGTACCACTACATAAAATTATAACCTTAAGGGCCGGTCTTTCAATATTCCGATAAAGTCCTGGACAAAGTAACAGTCAAATTTATCCTTCTGTTACGGTATTTTCCGTCTTTCAATCGTCCGATAGTCTACGTCGAAAGCTAGTTTACTTATTCCATAGGATGAAACTTATCCGTTAGTAGAAGCAGACGACAGTACTATTTCGGCAGGATAAGGCAGCTACGAGTGTGTACGAGGTGCTACGAAATATTTCGAGCGGATGTAAATGTAAATATAGTGTTTATAAAATTAGTGGTATTTTTTAGGAGTAGCTCCTAGTAATGAAAGATTTTATGGATGAAATTATACAAATTCAAGAAACGGAGATTTTTAATGAGATGAATCCAGACTGAAAATTATGGTCGTAATTATTTTGATTTTTGGGATTATTTGTTTATATTTCATAAACCCTTGTGTAATACCCACCCAGCAGTTACTTTATGTAACTTTGCGATTTTAGGCAAGCAGTTTAGTATATTATATTACTTACTTACTTTCCTTTAATCCTCTTGGCTCCGCGAGGGGCCTAGGGCTTCTACGAACCTCTTCCATTCTTTTCTATTCCTCGCTATTGCTTTTACTTCTCTCCACGTCAATTTCATTTTCTCTATCTCTTTTTCTATGTTGCTCTTCCGTGTTTCTGCTGGTCTGTCCACTTTTCTCTTCCCTATTGGCTGATATTCTAACGCTTGTCTTGTTATACTATTTTCCTTTTTTCTTAGGGTGTGTTCAATGAACTTTCACTTCCTTCTAGTTATTGTTGTTTGTAACGGTTTTTGTTTAGTTCTATCCCACAATTCGTTGTTGGTTATGCGAGTTGGCCAGAATATTTTTAGAATTTTCCTCAAGCACTTGTTTACAAATGTTTGCACCTTTTGTATAACTCTCTTTCCAGTTTTCCATGTTTCTGCTACGTACAGCAGTATACTTTTCACATTCGTATTGAACATTCTCATTTTTGTTGGTAGACTAAGTTCATTGGATTTTCAAATTTTCTTTAGCATATAGAATATATACCTATTCTTGCATTTACTTCTTCTTGTATTCCTTCATTTTTGACCAGGATACTACCCAAGTAGCAGAGTTTTTGCACGCTCTCTATTTCCTCTTCTTCTATAAATATCCCCATTTCTCGTTCGGTATTTATTTTCATTATTTTAGTCTTCTTTCTATTTATGCTGAGTCCTATCTTCATTGCTTCTTTTGCCACCTTTTCGGTTTTTTTTTTTCTGTATATGTTGTCTTTTCTCAGATATTAAACATATATCATCTGCAAAGTCCAGGTCTTCCAATTGATTAAAGATATTCCATCTGATTCCTGTTTCATTACGAGTTGACTTTTTCATAATCCAGTCTACCAATATCAGAAATATTGCCGGCGACAGTATGCAGCCCTGTCGAACTTCGCTGTTTATTTTTACTGGCTCGGTTAGCTCCCCATTATGCATTATTTGGCCTGTATAGTTTTCACAAAACATTTTTATGATTCTAATATACTTGAATGGAAATCCATACCTCTTCAATATCTCCCACATCCTGCCTAGATCCACCCGATCAAAGGTTTGCCTAAAGTCAATGAAGTTTATATATAATTTGTTTTGCCATTCTAGAGTCTGTTCCACTATAATTCTCATTGTATTTATATGGTTTGTACAGGCTTTATCCTTCCTGAATCCGGCCTGGTTTGGTCTTAATATTTGGTATTAATATTTGTCGATTTCTACTTTCATTCTCTCCAAGATTATTCTTGTCATTACCTTGCTTGTCACGGACAGCGGTGTTATTGCTCTCCAGTTTTCGAATTTTGTGCGATCTCCTTTTTTCGGTATCTTTATAATCATCCCCTTCCTCCATTCCTCCGGTATTCTCTCCTCTTTCCATATTTTGTTCATTAGTATAAACAGCAGGTCTGTTGATGTTTCTGTGTCTGCTTTTAGTAACTCTGCCGTGATATTATCGATCCCCGCTGCCTTTCCCCCTTTTAGCTGTTTAACTGCGTTGTTTATTTCGCCACGCGTAAATTGTATGTTGGAAAGATTAGCTCTTCTCTTATTTCTTCCTCTCCTAGTTCCTGTTTTATCTCCTTCTGGGCGTACACTTTGCTGACGTATTTTAGCCACCTTTCGATTATTTCATTTTCATTTTTTAATGTTTTTCCCTCCTTGTTTTTCACATGTACGGTGTTTGTTGACCCGGTTTCGCTCAGCTTCTTTGTTGTTTTGTATAATGTTCTTAGGTCATTTTGTCTACCGGCTGTTTCTGCTTCCATTAAAATTGCCTCTTGATATTCTCTTTTGTCTCTCCTGGCGCTTCCTTTTACTTCTTTATCTTTACTTAGGTACTCTTGTTTTAGCCGCTCTTTGTCCTCATGTTCTTTCTCTACTATTTTGTGTTCTATTTGTCTTCGTTGTTCGATTTTCTTCCACGTTTCCCTCGACAGCGTTGGTTTGTTTGTTCTTTTTTAAATCCCTATGACATCCTTTGCCGTTTGTTTATATATAACTTTATATGTTTCCCACAGTCCTTCTATAGTACTCTCTTCTGTATTCGTTATTGTACTGGCTGCGTCTCTCAATTCCTATACTTTTTACACAGTCACTATCTTCTTTCAGCCATTGCACATTATATCTTCCCCGTTGATCCATTGTTGGTTTTTTTAACCTGGCTAATTTAGCTTTAATTTTCGCTCTCACCAGCATGTGATCTGACCCTATATCTGCACCTCTTATGGCTCGTACGTCAAGTAAGGAATGTCTCCATTTGTTATCTATTGTGATATGATCTATTTGCTTTTTAGTTACGCCATGACGTGACGTCCATGTTGCTTTATGAATTATTTTATGGGAGAACACGCTGCCTCCTATCGTTAAGCTGTTTTGGGTACAGAAGTCTGCAAATATTTCGCAATTTTAATTAATTGTACCCAGTGCTTCTTTCCCCATCACAGCCTCTCTTCCTACATTACATGATCCTATTTTAGCATTCATGTCTCCCAATACTATTATTATGTCCTTTTTGTGTTTGCTTCGTATTTTATCATATGTTGACTGTAGCTGCTCATAAAATTCTTCTTTAATCTCTTGTTCTGTTTCATTGGTTGGCGCATACACATTAATTATGGATAGGTTTTTGAATTTGGATTTAATTCTCGCCGTTATTATCCTGTCCGATATCCCTTCCCACTCTATTAAGGCAATTTCAGCTTCTTTCCCTATCATACAGGCTACTCCACTTACATGTATGTCGTCTTCCTGCATTCCTGCATATTCCGAGTATATGATGGTCTTGCCATTTTATAGCTTGATTTTCCCACGTGCTTTCCATCTGCTTTCACTTAGACCCAATATTATTATATTGTTTTAACCATTTCTTCTGCTACTTGGTATGACTTGCTTACTTCGTACATGGTAGGTACGGACATTCCAGCATCTTATGTATTTAACCTTTCTCGTGTCCATTGTCTTTGCCTTGTTCGTCATCGTTTGATCCGTCCTAGTTCCGAGGCTTGTAGAAGTTTCTTTAGCGATTTAGGTTTTATGTTGTAAGGTTGCTAGCCCGTTACGCATAACCCTCCTCCTTTCTCAGCCGGGCTTGGGACCGTCCATGGCGGAGTTGTATATTATATTACTGCAGCTGATATTAATAGCATCAGTGTAGAACTACCACACAAAAAATGATTGTAAGGGTTACACATGCAACTGCAAATTTAAAACAGAGGTATATTTTACCACCAACTACGTAAGCAAGTGACGTTGAATGACGTCCTTCACAGTCCCGGCGATTAGTAAACAAACTATAGGTATTTTTGTTTAACTCACTGCTTTAAAATAATGCTATCTTTTCTGCATACCATTGTACTGAACTTGCCACACATTTTTTTGACTCGGTGGTAGTTAACCAGTAAGAATTTGGCCGATACCTAACCAACAGGATAAGTTGTATTGAAAGAAGCAATAATGTCGTTGGGTAGATTTAGCCTAGGGGTTAGTTTATACCGCCTGAGAACGGTCAGAGAGATTTATCGGAACATTAAAAGATTAGCCCTAAGCGTTACAAACGTAGGTATAGTAGAATGTTAAAGTTAAAAAAGACAACTTAAATCCAAATCAATGTAGATTGGTTTTACAGTTGCGGAATCTATTTGCTAATTTTCGTTGGAACAAGTGAATACTATTAAACCATAATTCAGCCGATTTCAAGACGATACAAACAGACTTACATGTTTTGTGTACTTTACAATCATATTCCACAAATAAGAAAAAGTCTTTCCTATTTAAAGTTTATTAATACGTTTAGTGGTAAAAGACATTGGAAAGAAAAGTTCTTTCCAAAAATTCAAAATAAAGTTCACATAAACTCACACGGTTTGCTATTATTCTTGTAAAAGGTATTTGTGAGCGTAGACTAATAGACCTGTAGTTCGACAGGTTTGTGATTTGCCTTTTTTTGGCACGGAAGTGATAACTACATTATTGTTTACTTCTCTTCGTCTGCTCTTCCGAACTAATTTCAGGCAATTCTTCCAATTCTTGGTTTCTAGTATAGGGTATGTCCTGTGATTCTGCAGGGTTTGTATTTTTGTATAATTTTCGATAACTGTGATTTTCAGAATTTTATGTTTATTCGTAATCCCTTCTCTGCTTTTATTTTTCAGTTTGTCTATAGATGTTGTTCCTATATTTGTTTGGCGTTTTTACTTTTAAGCCTAAGTTTACTCGATTACTTCATTGTTATATCTTCGAAAGTCTTCCTTTGATACTTATTTGTTGTATTTCTGTAATTCTCTATATTTTGTTGTACGTTTCCCTGAGCCTTTTCATCAAAGATTTTTAGTGGTCGATAATCTTGCTAGTGTGCTTGTTTTGTTTTGTGCTATACTTTGTAGTTGCTTCTTTTAATGTTTTATAATAATGACATTATTACTGTGTTGGATGTTTCTATTCTCTACCTGCAGTAGTCGTGCTTGTATCATGTTTTTGTATACTTGTGTTATTTCAATTTTTGTCAATTTTCTATCTTTAGCCTGCTTTTTGATAAGAGTATCCTTTTCTCGTTTGAATTTGATGGCTATTGTAGTTCTTACCAAGCGATGGTCACTTCTGATGGATAATTAAGTAGGACTTAAACGTTTTCTACGAATTAGATTAATCTGTAATTATTATTATTATTGGAGCGTTCACAGGCCTTGTAGGGCCTTGGTGTGAGGTAAGGCTAAGCTAGTTTGTGCTATGCACAACTTAACCTGCCTGATGTAAGGTGTATGCGTGTGGAGTTTTGTTACTACTCTAGTGCGACTGTAACACGGGGAGTGCCATTAATTTGATTTCCATACGCAAATGAAAACCGAGACCCAGTACCGACCAAACAAGGAATTAGAAAAATTGTCTGACCCCTGGAGTGATTCGAACCCGGAAGCGTTTGGACTGTTACATCCGAAGCCTGATTCTCTTACCACTGAGCCATCCCAGTCCTTTCGCCTCTAGTAATCTAATCTGTAATTCCTGAATATAAAATCTCGTTTCCGGTCATTCCATATTACTCATCTAAGTCCTCTTCCTATCTGCCTTTCTTTTTGAAAAGGTATTCATATAGACAGTTTGCTGTGTAGGCAGAATGCTAGGAATGTGGCGCCTCTTCCATTTCTATTCCGTATTCCTTATTGCCCATTCGATGAGTCAGCTTCATCGTGCTTGCATCCTACCATCGCATTAAAAGCGTCTATCAGGACTGAATAATGAGTTTGGTATAGTCATATGCCTTAGTGATATCTTCGTAAAAGTTGTTTATTTCTTCATCCGCGTTTTGAGCAGTGCGTGCATAAGCTTGTGTTATTTTGGCACGATGTCTGGCGATTAGTTTCAAAATTAGATATATAACAAACCCTACTCCTCTATAGAGGCCATCTTCTTCTTTGTAGTATAGTATATTGCCTGCTTTCAGAACATTCAAATACTCAAAAAGGTGGTCGTTTGGAACATTTCAAATTCAAGTCTGAAATACTTAGCAGTACTCTTGCATATGGTGGTAGCTTAGTTAGTAAATTGTTTGCTTTTTGAGCAAAACGTCGATTGTGCTTTGGGTTCGAACCCCTAGCAATACTAAGCAGATTTATAAAAATCTTGTCTGCAATTCACCACACACAATTTCCCAAATTCGGTTTGTATCCATGGGTTCATAATGCTAAAAACTTTCTTCTGGAATTTCTGTCGTTCGGATTCGACGTTAAACTGTAGATCCTCCGTGTTTCAGCCTTAGTGCTAAGGAGAAACACTTGTGAGAGAAGAGGCCGATGCCCAACAATGGGACAAAAATGCTGTTTATGAATGATGAACTCCTTGATACACAAGTGACCTGCAGCCTTCATATTGATTACAAACTTAACCAAAGCTATGCTAGACTAATGCAACTATAATTTTTAATCAACAGTAAGTCAAAACTAAAACCTCAGTGCACAATTCATCATTCATTGACAGACTTTTTGTCCAACTGCTGGGCATCGGTTTCTTCTCTGCCACATGTTTCTCCTCATCGTTATGGTAGAAACATGGGGGACCTACAGTTTTTAGCTTAAAGATCCCATGGTTGCAAACCGGATTGGGAAATTGTATATGGTGGATTGCAGACAACATTTTTAAAAATATGCATAGTATTGTTTAGGTTTCGAACCCAAGCCAGAATTGACGGTTTACTCAGAAAGCAAGCGCTCTGCCAACTGAGTTACCACCACACAAGTGCACAATAATAATGTAGAAATTGTTAATTCGGCTGGTAGCTCGACGTATCACCGATTTGTAGCAACACATTAAAAACCAACATATTGAAGCTCAAAATACTTCAGATGGCTGTCAACGCTCCATGGCATATTCGAAGTGCCCAACTATCCTACGAGTTGGAAGTATCAACGATCCAATATTACATAAGTGAAAGTGCCAAATTCTTTTTAAGAAGATTAGTTTGAGGTACGGATCTATATATTATAGTTTCCGCAGAGGAAATATGTATACTAGACCTAAGCGAGAATTTCCGCAACATTGTTTTTCCTTCGACAAAGAGCGACTATTTAGCTAACACGGATAAATCCGTAAGACAAATTAATATTGAACATCTTCTAAAGTCATTGTAATTAATTAATATACATTTTATTAACATTGCCATGTGTAACATACACGCATAGATGACTGTAAAACTGGTAAATAAATGTACTCGTACATAATGTGTGCGAGGCACTTTACTGCTTTTATTTAAAATTTGAAACATATTTTACGGTCTGGGCGAAATCTAATACATACATCATAGCCATAGAATACATTACGAGTATGTAAATGAAGTTTTATCCGAAGCAAAGTTATCCATGAAGCATCATCTATAGGCGCACAGGGCGTGAAAGGGCGTGCTGCAGCCTTCCCCAGAGTAACATCAACCTAGAGGACTTCATCACTGCTCGTTAACTCGACAAGGTACACTCGCGCGCAAAAAATGCAATTTCTTCAAAATGACATCTCCCATTCTCTCTCATTTGGTTTCGCGAAATTAAAAAATAAAATATTCAAACGCGGAAGTTTTCTCATTTTTGTCTAGCTGCACGTTTTAAATTTGTCTTTATTTCGACAAACGTTAACGGCTGCCCCTTTGGGCGACGAACTTTTAACATTTTTTTCCTCCGCACTTTATATTCGACGGAACGACCAGCAATAAAATCCGTCTTCATATAGTACACTGAAATATTATAAGCTTCCAGATTTAAGCACGTTCGCAAATGTAACAGTCTGAAAACAAGTGTTTGTTCTCCTAATGGAGACTTTTAAAAAATGTAAATTTGAACGGCGGTATAGGAAGGTCGAATTCTATAGTTGAAGCCTGCAAAACGAGTATGTTGCATGTATCTATACATTAGGGTGGGCTGGAAAAGTTTTTTTTTTGATTTTCAAAGATGGCTAGCGTAGAAAAGTTATGTTTTGGATCTGTCATATCGCACACCAAATATTTTTTTATTTGTCGTTTTATTTCTATTTACAATCTGCTTTATAGTCAGCAATAAGTAAATCAGTAAAGTTATTGACAAGGGGAAGTAGCCGTCCATTGACCTCTCTTCAGCTTTAACTAGTTGCAATTGTGTTACAGTTGCATCTTAGGAATTGTAGCAGTAGATATTAGAGTATTATACCTTATTTTACTACTATACTAATTATGTTGTATGTTCATACACGTACTTATACACCCATGTATGTACATACAGGTGCACACACATACCGCATGACTTGAATTGAGTTTTATTAATTTATCATTCGGTAAATCTAAAAGGTAGGTATAATGTGTATTGTCTTTTAAGTCTACGGTTCTGGATACTATTGTCCAATAGGTTCAGCGTCAGTGCGTTTGGATGGTATTGCAATTTGTCGATATATGAGGTCTGATCAAAATGTATCCAGTATGGCTTTATTTAAAAAGAAATTACAAGATTTATGAAATTAATATTTAATCGCCTTCAAAGTAGTCCCCTTTCGAAGCCACACACTTAATCCAGCGTTGCTGCCATTGCTCCAAACAGTTTTTAAATTCTTCTTCTGAAACAGCGAGCAGTTGCTTCGTCGTGTTCTCCTCAAAGTCTTGAATTCTTTTTCCGTTCAAATGGAATTTGATTTTTGGGAATATAAAAGAGTCTCTGGGAGCAAGGTCTCGTGAATAGGGTGGCTGACGGACGTGTGGAATACGGTGCTTAGCAAAAAACTGCTGCTAAGTTGCGATGCGTGGGCAAGGGCATTGTCATGACGCAATTGCCACTCGCCATTCTCGTGCAAGTCCGGCCTTTTCCGACGAACTGCGTCCCTCAAACGTCGCAGAACTTGGCAGTATTCTTGTTGATTGTCTGGCCCAATAGAGCGTATTCATGATGCACAATTCACTTGTAATCGAAACAAACAGTCAGCATCGTCTTAACATTGCTGCGGCTTTGTCGTGCTTTTTTAGGTCTGGGAGTCTTTGGGGTCTTCCACTCTGAAGCTTGGGTCTTAGTTTCGGGATCTTACCCATAAATCCACGTTTCGTCGCCAGTTAGGATTGTTTTTACAAAGTTTTCGTAATCTTTGAGGCACTCCAGCAACTCAGTAGCAGCTGAAACACGAGCATGTTTTTGCTCAACTGTGAGGAGTTTTGCTATAAATTTGACTGAGACGCATCTCATACCCAAATCGTTCGTAAGAATTGATTGAACTGAACTGAAACTAATGTATGGGTCTGAAGATAACTCGAATAGTATTCGGTGATTTTCCCGCACAGCATCAATATTTTTTTCAATTTTGCTAGTTGTAGGTCTTCCAGAACGCGGATCACTCTCAGCACTTTTACGACCATTTTTAAAGCGTTTATACCACTCATAAACTTGTTCACGGCTCATACAGTCTTCCCCATGGACTTTCTGTAACTTTAAATACGTATGTATTTTTACAAGGTGTCTCTAATTGTTTGGCAAAATCTAATACAAATTCGTTGATCACTTTTTTCAGACATGATAAATGCGCCAAACAGTTACACATATGTCACCAAAAAACATTACTACGAAATAACCAACTGAGCAAGACCAATGTGATTCACACCACATGTGTAATAGATGCCAAGGTCACTTTGTGCAAAACCGCATCCCTCAGTGATCAGTCATTGCAAACTTATTAAACCATTCTGAATACATTTTGATCAGACCTCGTATTTTTCACTAGTTTTCACTATTACTTCTTTCACTGTTCTTATATTGAGGTCACTTTGAATATCCACGTTAGTAATGTAGTACGGTGCGTCGGTGATAGTACGAAGCGTCTTAGCTTAAAATCTTTCGATGGCTATGTTTGAGGCAGATGCAGTGCCCCATAACTGGATGCCATACATTCATACTGGTTTAAGGATTACTTTATAAAGAAGTAGTTTGTTGTCGAGTGAAAGAGGAGAGTTTCTTTTTAGCAGCCAGTAGTGTTTACTAAGTTTGAGGTTTAGCATTTTACGTTTTTTCCATATGTGGGTTCTCCATGTTAGGTCCTTGTCTAGGTGCATCCCTAGCTACCTAACACTATCAGTTTGTTGTATCGGAGCACCATTTAATGTAATCGCTGGGCATATTCCTCTACATTTGGTAAAAGTAACTTGGACAGTCTTGTTTTCATTTAGCTTTATGCGCAATCTGTTGCACCAGTTATCAATGGAGTCAATACTTCTTTGGAGTTTCTGCGACGCTCTCACTGGATCTTTATCAGTGGCCAGGATGGCCGTGTCGTCCGCAAATGTAGCTGTTGTGACCTCCTCGCTAATAGGCAAATCTGCAGTATATAGGAGATAAAGTACTGGCCCAAGGACACTTCCTTGTGGTACCCCAGATTTTATTGCATATAGATTAGTAAGCTCTTCCTCATGTTTAACTAGGAAATGCCTTTCATGTAGATAGGATTTTAATAGCAAATAGAATTGATCAGGAAGACCCTGCTTTAGCTTGTATAGCAGCCCTTTATGCCAAACTTTGTCAAATGCTTGACTCGCATCTATGAATGCAGCAGCGCAGTATTCTTTTTCTTCAAAGACGTTATTTACAATGTCGACTACTATATGTACCTGCTGTACAGTTGAATGTTCTTTCCTGAATCCAAACTGGTAATCAGGTATCAATCCCTCCTTGGATAGAATCGGCATCAGCCTCTTTAATAATAGCTTTTCGAACAGTTTCGAGATGATGGGTAGGAGGCTTATGGGTCGATACGATGCAGCTTCATTAGCTGGTTTGTCTGGCTTTTGGATTAGGATGATTTTGGCAACTTTCCACTGCGCTGGGAAGTTTCCCGTTCTCAACACTGCGTTGCAGATAAAGGTGAGCCTCAGCAGTCCTTTCTTGGGTAGTTCCTTTAAGATACGCCTTGTTATTAGATCATATCCGGGTGATCTTTTGGATTTCAGACTGTTTACCATGGTTTTAGTTTCATTCATGGTGAATGGTTTGATTGGTAGAGAGAGCTGTAGGGGAGCTACCAGGTAGTTTTCGACTTCTTGTTCGATGCGTGCTACCTGATCTCCCGGCAGTGATGTGAAGACATTCTTGAGATGTTAAGCAAAGGCCTCGGCTTTTTCCTTATCAGTTTTAGCCCAGGATCCGTCCTCTTTCCAGATCGGCTGTACCGGCCTCTGCGGCTGTTTGAGATGTTTAGTAGCCTTCTATAGGGAATATTCAGTGCCGGCTGTACCGGCCTCTGCGGCTGTTTGAGATGCTTAGTAGCCTTCCATAGGGAATATGCAGTGCTTTCAGATGCTGTTAGTCCTTCTAGGTAGTCCTTGAAGGATTTATCTTTGTATTCCCTAATCATTAGCTTTAGCTGCTCTGTTGTATGCTTGCTTTTCTGCAGGGTATCGCCTATTTTGCCATTGCCTTCTTAGTCTTCTTTTTTCAGTTATTTTGTCATAATTGTTAGGGGGTAGTCATGCTTCGTTAAGTGGGGTTCTGTTGCGGGTCTGGCTTTACAGGCTGCGTTTTGTATGGTAGTCGTTAACTTTTCCATTGCCGCTTGTATGTCTTCTACTGTTTTTACAGGAATGTTTAGTAAGAGTTCCTCGTCGACTTTTTCCCTGAAGTAATCCCAGTCCGTTTGTGGATTATGTAGCTGTGGTAGCTCATAACTTTCTTCCACTTTCATGTATACATGACCAATGCCTTTTGTTATGAAGAAATCAAGGCAATCTGGGATTTTTGCATGTCGGTGGGCCAGTATGTTGGCTTGCCTGTAGATAAGTAATTTAACTGCCTAGTTTGTATAACTTCCCATAATGCTCTACCTCGTGGGGAGTGTAACCTGGATCCCATTGGGGGTGTTTCGCATTATAATCGCCTCTAGAGATGAATCTAACTCCTAGGAATTTGAAGTATTTATCAAGACTTTCATTGATTGTTCTGTAATTAGGGGGCGGTATGCAGCCGAAACAGTTAGTGGACCATTTTAGTCTTCTACTAGGATGGTGGTGGCTTGCCGGTATACCAAATATGAACAGTAAAAAAATATTTAGTAAATTTGAGTTTTCTAAAATTAGCGCAGGTTACTAAAAAAAATGACTAATTCTATACTACAGAAAAAAAAAATAATATATATGGACGTTTGCTTGCTTGCTTTGAAAGAGCGAGATCTAGGACGCGGTTTTCCAAGCATCTCTATGCACTTAGGCCGCATTTGGCCCATTGTACAGGGTGTCTCATTTTTGATGTTTTTGCAGAGTATCTCGGAAACCATGACAGATATCAAAAAACTAACTAAGCAGTCTTGGGCTCTTTTTTTGAGAAAATAACAATAGCGCAAACAGATCTTTGCTATGGCGATCGGTTAGGGAGCTATAGGGTGATTGTTAAAATTTGGCTATTTTTAAAATTGTTTTTATCTCGGTTATTATTAGGTGTGCAGAATAATTTTAAATT